>CALNHX010004753.1:0-120514 GCA_940337035.1 Agriotes lineatus
ACCGCTTAGCTTTTTCTCATCGAAACCAAATATCCCCCATTCGGACTTGGAAATTAAATTCTACAAAAATCTCGACAGATTCTATATTAGTTGTTATATTTCCCATCTCTGATCGGCAAAAACAAAAATAGACTAATACCTGATCAGAATTAGAAAGTTACTACACGACCGCATTGCATCGTACGACATCTAACTTCATAGATTCACAATATCACGAATCTTATCAGGAACTGTCGGATGAGCTAAAACAATTTCTAAATTTCGCATAATTTGACATATTATTTTTTTATTATTATCAGCTGTCAGTTAGAGTCACCTTTATGATATGAGAGACACACCCATCCGACTCTAAATGTCAAATACCTAACCTTCAAACGTCAAAATCAACAGATGAGTAAGCATTTTAATGAAACCATTTAAACGGCTATTTCTTTCAGAAAGTAATCACTATCAAGAGACAGCACGCATAACTCGTTGAGAAAACGCAGTTACCATTCTCGACCATAAATAAAACTGCTATTCCATGATGAGTTTTTACCTTCGTATTATAGTAATTAAGTGTATTAGGACAACTCAGGTGAGGTAGAATATGACTCAATTATAGACTAACGTCAAGATATACACAAAAAGCTGCAATTAGCCAAATAACCGCAACAATACTTTTGTATATTTAACTTCTTAGTCTAAGGACACTACACACATAAATACGTTAGTAAACCACGTCTACTTCTGAAATCATTAGTTTAGACTTGCAACTATGCTTTGTACTGCTTGAGAACACAACACTAAACCTCTGCTGACACAACGGCTAAACGAGCAAAGAGAATCAGTTTCTTCTGAAAGCTGGCCGTGATTATGTCATCTATAGCTGTTCATCCCCTGAGCGGTTAATGCGGAAGCAAGTTAGGAAGCAACCGATTGAATATTTTGTAAATGATTCCTTCCAACTCTGTGTAACTTTAAAATAGTTTGTGCCCTCTTTAAATATTGCTGGTGGCTTTAACCTACAATTGAAATAATTGCCTGATCCTGACTGACATCGTCCAGGTTCAGCGCCGCATAATTAAAATTCGAAAATTTGATATTTATCTGCGACTGTTGGCTTTGAGTGGCAAACTCTGATGAGAAAAATCATTCGGGAGCAACAGACGTTTCAACTTGTCAGGCTGAAATACGGGCTTTTTAACAATAGTTGGCGTTATCACGAAGTTACTTTGGGGTTTAAGCGCGAACAAGCAGACGCTTTCCAAATCACTGGACAACCAGGCCGTCTGTATTAGTGCTGTGGATTTTTGGTCTGCTGATTTTGGAAAGTAAAAGCCGGAGTAATGGGCAGCCATTTATAAAGTACGCACACAGCTATTGTACGTACTTCTGGATAGCGTAATGAAATTACAAACATTTCTCTGCAAATCGATAATTCATACTTTCTTTCAAAGCCGACGTGAAACTTTCTGAAGTACTCGAAGTCATTCGTAAATGAATTTCTGCCACGAATGACAGAAATTTGATTGATTTTAAAAATTCTTGGAGCCGGCATAACTTTGGCAGTGAAAGTGTATCGCGAATAAATTAGAGGAGCAAAATTCTTTCAGCCAATACATTTCTGAGTTTTCACTACGCAATGTGAGCTATAAATTCCATCAAGTTATTAAAGCCTACCATATAACTCAAATGTCTAATTATTTATTAAACCTTTTAAAGTCAAGAATTACAGCAGTTATGTTCTATTTTCCGAATACATAGTGGCTTTTCTCAAGATTACATTTCCGAACCTTTGGTATTTCATACATCATAACAATCCACATACTGTATAACTACGTCTAACTATACTCGTTGCAGCGATTTCAACGAGGGTTAGATGAAACTTGCACACTTTAAAATAATTACCTGGAACTTCAAAGAGTTCGTTAGATTGTTTGAATCGTTATCGCTATGGCAACAGGTTTTCAGTGAGTCGAAAAGAGCTGTTGCTATGGGGGCGACCAGTTGTCAATTGAATAAAAGTTTATATAAAGGAGCGCAATTGTAAGTTGCCAAGCTGCAGCTTATAAGAGTCAAATGCATGCCGGATGTAGAGGTGCTAATAGTATAAAAATGGGTAGATTTAAAAAATATTGGTTTGTTTCGCAAAATATAAATAAGGAATAAGGCTTCATCATTTCCGAGCTGGGAGCAACGATCTCCGGCACTCTTATCAGCCAGTATATTAGATGAACCGCTGTTATCAGTCAAGTCGAGGGATATTCTGGATATATCATCCACCCTGAAACTTAAGCGCTTTATCTGAGACGTAAATTGATTAGGAAGCGATTTGATAATTTGACTTGTATTAGAACTTCCATGTGTGAGTTTCGCTTTAGCAGAGTGCTGGAACAACATTTAAGACGGTTAGACTTGGTTAAAGTTCAACACTTTCAGACAGTATCAGAAATTAAAAAAATATCACCAATTTTACTTATTTACCTTGACTTACCTCTCCAGTATACACCAAACATTACACTTTTTGGCAAATAAAAACAGAAAAGGTAAAGTACTTTATTTCAGTGTTAGGAAAATACACAAAGTATGAAAATTAAGTATATGAGCTACTACATTAGAAACAAATTTCTCTTTAAAAAATGCAACCCTAGAATCCTATTTGTTTTTATTATCCATTGCTGAATCACAGCAACCGAATATTAACCTAATCCATGTCGAAGGTCAAAATAAAGTTATTTAATAGTTCTTAAATACTGAACCAATACAATAAACAGAATAGATGCAAAAAAGGAACACGATAATACAGTTTAAGTTTATGAGGATAATAAAATATATGGTGTCTATAAAATTCATCGGATTTTTTATATTTTGTGAATGACTCAAAAGGAATGTAAGGCTTTAGCTTCGGATGATTGTTAACACGGCTTTGATTGTTATTTTCTATGCGACATTTCCAGCAAGGAGCTTTGTAACACTAGTATTACTTTAGTTTCACATTGGCAGTAAACTCATGATATAAATGGTTTAACTAACTGCACAGTTTGTGTGTAATATGCATATTCAATTTTATTATAAAAAGCTTTTTTGCATAAGTTATCGTTATTATAATAAAATATAACAGCTTGAAAATACTCCATTTTTACAGAAAAATAATGCAACAAAAATTATATATCTGACAATTATCGAAACATTTAAAATTATATAACAATTAATAACGAATGCAAATTCGTTTTTCCCTAATTGCTAAATAAACTTATGTAATTGCTTCATACTATTTCATTTTATTTGTAGCCCCAATTCTGCAAGTTGTAAAACATTATGAGCTAAAGATAGTGTAGAACCTTACACTTAAAGATATAAATTACAATTTCCTATGTTTTATTGTGATAATTAGATTTAAGGTTATATTTAGTATAATCTAAATGTTCGCAAAGCCTGCATTGAAAGTGTATTGTGAAGCCTACCTGCGAGATGAGGGGTTTCAACCCATGCAGATTATACAAAACAAAGAAGCAGTTGCATGCAGCCTTAGATGAAGGCTGCCCGTTTTTTCGACTCCAAAGTACATTCTACAAATCTCACTGAGGCAAAATAATTCAAAGTAGCTTAATAGGGCTTTGCAGCCACTAATTGCTGCACATAAGTGAAAAGTGTACCGAACAAGCATTTACTTGTCCCGTAAACATAATCTATGTAGTGTACCAATAATTACACCAATTGTACGATATCCAGTATCACTCATTGTGCCGTTCAGGGTCAATAAAGCAGTTTAAGACTTGCTGACTTTAAAGGTACGCAGCAGCCACTTTGGTCAATATGATAAAGTTGCGTTCAACTGCTAGAAGTTTTTGCAAGCGCTTAAGAAATGGGTTTACGTACGCGAATTGTGCTAATTGAGTACACGCATATATAAGCAGAACTGGCTTTAGCCAGGAGCCTCTTTAAACGTTTTTGATTTTTGCGCTTTTAAGGACAGTTGTTTCAGCGCTGTTTTAATATTTTTTATTGATGTTTTATAGATGCTTGATATGTTTGCGACACCGACGTACGTGAAAGTATCGCCAAGGTATATCCCACGTAAGTCGTTTGAGCAGTTGATTATGTTTTCTTTTATTTTTATTGGTGTTTTTCTGTGTTTTTATTTGTTTCTTGAAGTTACTAGATTGACGTAAATGAATCGAGTTGCAAAACGGACAACATCCGTCGCAGATTACAGTAGGCAAGTTATTGGTTTTATTGCAGTAAATACACTTGTCTATTGGCAACGATACAGTTCTCAACCTTCAATAGTGAAATGTATGTCAGGACTTTCACATTCACCCGAGTTATAGCTTTTGTGGCACTAAAAATTAATTTTAGTAAGGTAATCACACCCACAATTCAGCTGTATTTAAAAGACTTGGTGATTAGTTTTGCTAGATTGGAAACAAAATGCAAGCGCTCTTTAAAAAAACAATATTTCCTATCTTTATTAATTGCAGCTATAAAAGAAGTAGAACATTTCAGCCAAAACATCAAGAACGAATTCTCTGAAACTGGAAGAATAATCTTGAGGAGGATGACCCTAATTCATAGAGAGCTGCTGCTAACCAACAATAACAGAAAATAAATTTCTGTTAAACTAGGTAAGAGCATATTGAAAGGGAATTTAACAAAAGAAGCACAAGCTGGGCCTTCAGCAAGCAGCACTAAATAAAAAGTGTTATTACCTGAGTCAGAAGACGAAGACGATTGTTCTGACGAGATGGACTATGGAAAGTATCTCTATACATGAATTTATTGAGTTTCAGTTCGAAACACAAAAACTCAACAAATAGACAAATTAAAGCTCTTGATGAAAATATTCAAGTTACATTTTTCCGCTCTGATAGAAAAAGAAAAAAATGCTCTAATTTTGCTGGTGTGGGTGATAGGTCCACAATTAATTTCAACCAAATTATGCAAAAGCTACTGCTTACACCAAATGAACTTGAAACGGGCCTCGGACATCCTTCGCTTGTAATGTATGTTTTCACATTTAAAGATAAGAGCCAACTTGTATTTTTTATGTTTCATTATTGTAATCAGATTTAAGATTTTATTTAGTATAATCGAAATCTTCGCAAAAGCCGGTCCTACGGTGGAAGCATATTGTAAAGTGGAATTTTCTTATGCAGTTTTAAAAGAGGCTTAAGCTTGCAGCGGGCTGAGAATTGGAAGAAGAGGAGGATCAGCTCCTGGCCTTTGGCCAAGCGAGATGTGTCGCTGTGAGCTAGTGAATTGCACTAACAGGTGTGTGAACTCGAACCGGTCTAAAAAGGCATTGGAGTCAATAATTTCTGTAAATGAAAGTGCAGCGAATAAGCGTTTGAGAATATGCAAACGCAATCCACGCAGTGTACATGTAAGTACACCAATTGTGCTATGTCCAAATCCGCATTCGAAATTTTGGGAGGCGCCAATTCACCAACCCTTGCGAGGCCTGCAAGCCTTCAGAGGATTTTCAGTGTCACACGGTGTAGTATGCAGGCTTAGTGACGTAATCGTTTATTTTCTCTGTATAGTGATTGTTTATTTCAGCCATGACAGTTCTACAATATAACCTACAATGTTTGATTCTAAATAATAAGTCATATTACCGATTTTATGAGTAGTTTGAGAAAAAATAGTATGTTTGATTCTAACAAAAAATGCGTTTTCGGAAGGCGTAACACTCGCCTGTCTTACTTGTCCCGAAATCATGCATTTTTTGTACTAATGAAACAAATAACTATTAATGTAACTTAGGATTACCAGCAACCGGTAGTAATTTTGCGTGTTTTAAAAATTTTAAAACACATTGCTACTAACAACGTGCCTAATGAAATCTTTTAAATACGTAACTACTGACGGCGTAAACTAATAAAAACATGTTATTAAGCAGTGGTTTTACAAACTTAAAACTGCCAACGAGAAGGCAATTTTACACACTGTCGTAGATAAAAGATATTTATAAAATATTGAAAAACCGTTTCGATTTACCTCACTTGACGGCAGTCTCCTGGCTCGCTTAAATTTACTCGTTTTGTATCCACTCAATAAAATTTGATCAGTGACAGTACCAGGGATTTGAGATTGTAAGCTCAAGCACAACTCGCCCGGTTAAATTTGTGTATTTTGCAGCTGCGAGATATTTTAACATTTCATATTTGAATTCGAAAGTTAGAGAATGGTGTATATTGTATATACTGTATATCACAAGTATGCAACTAATTCAGTATTCATCAAATAAGTTAGTTTTGAATAAAAGTTTGAAGGGGCGTATCGATTTATATTATTTCGCATATTTTAACCTTTGCCGCAGTCATTTGCTTGTAGTGGCATTATTAATTTTTTTCCAACTAAATAATATAAGGTGAAATAATTTTCGGATAAAATTATGTTTGTACGCGTTTTAGAAGAGTCGCCAACGAATTGACGGGATTAGTGGTACTACAAAAAAAACAGTACCAGAACTAAGGTGAAATTGTGACGAAAAAAATCCCCGATGTAAATATAAAAGCTTATCTAATAATGCAAACCCTATGCAGGAAAGAGGCACAAAAATTGGGAATTTGGACTGTGATAAGAGAAAACTATTTTCAGAAATGAGCCAAATATGACCGATGAGATGGAATTAGACATAAAATGTTTTAAACATCTCATAATAGATTTTTTTTAAAACTCATATAATACATTTTAGTAGCCCAATACAGAACAGTAAAAATTTAAGGCACTGTAACTATACACTTCAATCTTTGTAGTTCCCAATTTGGCAATTTGCCAACTTGAAAAGATCACCATAGAGTAGAGGAGGTCTATTTTGTTAGTAGCATAAATTGATATTGGAATACTGAGAGAACAAGTTCGTTTCGTAGTAAATCTAAATGTCTTTCACTACCTGAAGTAGTTTCAAAAGAGAAAGGTTCTAGAATTCGGTTATCAACAATTTTCACCCAGACAGTTACTTTGTAGGAATATTCATAATGTGTCTCTTCCAACCGAATCAAACCTTCAGTACCGCCGAATCTGTTTATATTCACACTTTAGTTTAGTCAAACTGGTCAAACCTGTCAGAAAATATCTTTCTTTATATATAAAGGGTTATCATTACAAATTTCTATCATTTGTTCATACAATTTTTGTCTGCTATCAAATTGTCATCAGACAGTTCTTGAACAATCGGAAGTTAGATCACCCATCTTAAGGGGGGGGGGGGGGGGGATAAAGCAAGTTGCGGGCTAAGTAGCATATACTTTGGACTAATTGCGCCAGCAAATCCTTTTTTGCGTTCACCCCTGTTAAAGCTATTGACCGCTGAAACTTCGGGGGCCAACTTGACACGGGGCTACTTAATGAATGGGCGAGCGATACCAAACAATGGGCTGGGTAACCCATACTTTGGGCTGATCGGGACAAAATATATTTTTGTCTTGCACCTGTCAAAAGTTATGGACTCTTGAAATTTCGGGGGCCAGCTTGACGCTGCCCCCTCCCTCCCGCTCCCCTCCAATGAATAGGCTCGTGAAAGGGTTAGCGATAATAAACGTTGGGCTGTATAACACATACTTTGGGCTGATTGGATTAAAACATTTTTCTGTCCCAACTCTGTCAAAAGTTATGAACCCTTGAAACTGCAGGAGTCAACTGGACGTTGACTTCCCATTGAATGGGCATGTTATACCAAACATTTTTTTTGTTTACCCTTATAAAAAGTTAGACGTTTCGGCCTGATTGACGTTGCCCCCCCCCCCCCCCCTTCAATGAATAGGCTAACGATAACAAAAATTGAGCCGGATATCCCGTACTGTGGGCTGATTGGGCCAACACACTTTCAACCCTATCAAAACTAATACGCCCTAGACATTTCGGGGACCAACTTGATGCTGGCCTCCGTCGCGAGAGAGCTAGCAATAACAAACGCTGGGATGTATAACATATACTTTGCACTGATTGGGCTAAAACATTTTTTTTCTCACCCCTGTCAAAAGTTATGGACCCTTGAAACTTCGGGGGTCAACTGGACGTTGATTCCCCAATGAATCGGCATGCTATACCAAACATTGGGCCAGACAACCTATACTTTGGACTGATTGTGCATGGACAGGCGATATAAGACATTAGGCTGGATAACCCATACTTTGGGCTAGTTGGCTAAGCAATTGTTTAAAAAGTTTGAAATTTCGGAGGCCACCCTGACGCCCCCCCCCCCCCCCGAGATAACAAACATTAAGCCATATAACTAAACAATTTAAAAGATCAAAGGAATCTGGGAGTAAAAATATCTTAACGCTCCTAATAATACTGAAATAATAAAAGGAACACTGGATAATGCGAATTACATCAATTTTCAAATAAAACAAACGTTATCGGCAGTCTGATTTGAACTTCAGGGCCTGTATATGCGATTTTAATGCTGCCCGTGTGTAGCACTGGAACATGCAGGACCTCTCGGATCTATGCGATGCGCGGATTTATTAAACAGTATGTACGTATTTCTGCCCTTTTTTTCACTCTGACCTTGTTGGGTTCCATTTTTGTCGAGTTTAAAGCCTGAGTTATGTGAAACTTATTACTTTTACCTATTTCTCAGTTAGCGCACAAGTAAAACAAATGTTTTTTCAAAGTGCTCACCCTGTATATGTTGGGTCGAAAATATGTACCTTAGTGTCAAGGGTAAAAATCCGAGCTATGTGCAGAATGTTACTTTCATCTAAGTAATAGTTGTTGAGTTAAAGCAAAACTAGGCAAAATTTTATTTTTTTAAGATGCTCACCCTGTATATATTGTACCGAAGATGTCTCGATTTTTTGCCAGGAAGGCATATAGGTAATCCGCATACAAAAATATCGTCTTCCTCCAACACATACTTTTTGGGTAATACTAGCAACAGGCAGACAGAAAGACAAACAGACAGACAGTCAGACAGACGGACGGAATTGAAAAAAAACTGTGATTAAAATACTTTATTCATCTTTTAAAAGATGGAAGTAAAAACATTTTGGAAAAAATTTAGACGAACAAATAATAAAATGTGATATTGCTCTCATTCACGCTGGAGAACCTTTTTTAGACAAGATGTGGCAGTTTCCACTACCCTCACATAAATTGGATCAAACTATGTGAGAAAGATGGGAAGACAAAGCTTTAACGTCAAAACGGCGGTATAACCAAATTTTACAAAACCGGAGAGGAATAACCAGCCTGCTCCAAAAATCATTTCGGGTAAGAATATAAATAATTAGTCAATCTATATTACAAGAACTGTACCAGCTGTACATTGTATCAGCGAAAACGGTGTCACATTATAATCTTTATTACACTGACAAGTATTCTGTTGTGGTATTCTGGGACTTGTCTTAAAACTTTAATCTTCTGCTGCTCCTGCATGATGTACTGCTTCAGAAAGATATATTACATGATCTGTTTCTTGAAAATCTTTTTCAATCTTAGAGTACATCACTTTCAAACTATCCTATTTAACTTTTCCAAATTGCATTGGAATATTTTTAACCTCTTTCTTAAATTCTGAAGTTAAACAACAATTTCCAACACAGAACTTGGTATACAGAAAATAACGGAATTATACCTTTCTATTGGTAAGCTAAACTAGTGACAGTGGCAGTGATTTGACCCTGGCTTTGATAAATTTTACTTCAGAACTCATCTGGTTAATTTTGTCTACTTTTCTGGCCTAATTAAATATTGAGTTTTTTTGTCCACCTATATTTCCTTAAATTCCTTCTTTCTGAAGTTACGAGCGAATGTTATAAGAATATTATAAATAAAAATAGAATCCTTTGCCGTTCCGTTGTAATTGTTTTTGTACTGTAAACTACTGTCAGCCATTTTGGCATTTTTCTGTTATTGTTACTAAACTGAAAGAATATAATGGCTTACCGAATATTTCACTTTTATAACGCTAAGATATTGACTTATGGTGCAAGTGTGTTAAGTAGCCCAAAAACAAACAGACGCTCGCTATAATACTACATACAGGAATCGATTTTTTTTAAATGTGTTGATACGTTGAAATTGATAAGCGACAATTGTAATTTGGGGGTAAAATTCACTCAAGTACAACTCGTGCAGTTACTGTTTTAGTAATTTTTATGACCTATATTTACACAAATGAATTTTGCATCCTTCTAATTTCATTTTCTTAGGTTAGGCAAAAGAAAACACTTTTCTGTAGGAGACCACTTTCCATATATAGCAAACACTTTAAAACTTGTAGGACTTTCGGTCAGCAAATACAAATCGATATTTTTGCATACCGGTTCGTGTCCGGCAACATTTGTAATGTAAATTATATCGGCCCGGTTCACGTCCATTTTGATTGGCAATAACCCGCACTTTGACTTTATTGATTAGCGCATGGGGCGGTACTCCGGCAATATAAAAGATACGGAATGCTAGAAACAAAATTTGCTAGAAATCCAGCAATTTGATAATAAAAACTGGGCCTCCCTTCGGTCCAACAAAAATGATAATCGCAAGGAGCAGTGCCGGCGTTCATATGAATTCCCCCTCAGAACTGGGTTAGTAAAAAAGGGATCCCTTCCTGATTAAAGGGGCTTCTAGATGCATATATTAAAGTGGATGCCTTTTTTGCGAATGTAGACATGAGTTTTTAGATTGTCTCATTTGAGAAGTTGCAGGTTAATAAATAGGAAATGTTAATTTAAATTTGGTATCGGATTTGTATGGACAAATCGAAATTCATTAACGCCACTATTTTGACTTGTTCCTATACACAAACATATGCTGTGTCTGTCTGCCTACGTGCTGCTTTATTCAACCAAGGTAATAAGGTTCAAATTTTAAAATTTAGATCTTCTTTATGAAATTATGTTGAAATACGCAACAAACTAATCCAGTTAGTGGCTACAAATTCACTAATAACAACAGCTTCAAAGCGTATGTAGTTAATTCAGTGTAGCAAAGGAAGAAATGTGGGGGTTCAAATCTCCTACTCAACAATACAACAATGCTCGTACCTTTAGCAGTAAAGGAAAATATTGATATAAGGTTCGCACGTTCAAGTTCAGAGAGGAGGTTAAAATTTTTATTGACAATTCCCTACATAAATGAAGTAATGGAAGATACGATATTTTACATTGAAGTTGGATAGTGTTAGTGGTAGTTGGTCGAAACTTGAAAAACGTAGTTAATATATCTATCGAAAATAAATTTTGCATGACCCCGCATGTTGATTGATAGAATTACCTTTCCTTGAAATCAAGGTTACTAGCTGTAATGACCTGAGCAATGGGGCTCCCATCGCCCAAAACAAAAATGATAATCGCAAGGAGCAGCGTCGGCGCTCATAAGAATTTCCCCTGGAACTGGGTTAGTGAAAAGAGGACATCCCCGGATTAAAAGTGCGCCGAAATGCACATATTAAAATAGGTGCCCCTCCTGGCGAATGATGGACGAGTGTTTAAACCGTCTTATTTAAGGAGTTGCTCGATAATAAATAATTCAGATCTCCCGAAAGACTTTTAAAATATACCGTAGTTAGGAAAGTCTGATCCCGCGTATTATGATACAATTTAAATTGGGGTGGATGTGCTCGCGGTTTTGCACCTAAGCTGGGTAAACGTGGCCTCGCAGGGAGGGGTGTCTGGTTCAACGTCCTGACCTAAGCTGCTCCTCGTTGACCTGGTTCCTGTGACCTGGGTCAAAGCGGCTCACGTGATAAAAGCTCGAGGTGTACACCTGCATCAGCTGATTTACAAATTGCCTGTCAACTTCGCTGCTCAATAATTAATAATAATAACGGACCGGCCTGCGACTCGCTTTAAAAGGGGTTACTTATATCTGCTATTACGCGATTGATTAGATAATGCTTTATCAATGATTTAATGTGGCATGGCATACTGCCATTAAATTGCTGTATCCACTCTCACAAAAATCGTAAAAGTCGTTACGGGGAGGAAGCAGAACGCCTGGAACCGATTTACTGCCGTTACTTTTGCGTACTGTTATTTTATAAATTACATAATGGCAGTAACTGGGGCAAAAGGGCAATGTTATGGCGCTACCTCGATAATTCACTCTCGCTGGTGTCAGTCAACCAGCAAGCTTTCCTTAGGCAAACGTGAGTGATTTTTGTGTGATTTTGAAAGGGAACGTAAGCGCCGCGAATGTGGGGCAAAGAGCTCATTTAAAACTTTCCCCGAAAACAATACAAACATATTAGCGTTGTCTCTCACTGATAGCTTACAGCTACAATTGTGTTGAACCATTTGTACGTAAACAGGAAGTGTTTTATAATAAAATATTAGTAATATCAATTTATCTTCTTATTTGTCATAATACCAACCTAGTATACTCTTCAGTCAATACTTACTTGAGTGTCGAAGAAACTTCCAACCTCAATATCGGCTCAAATATAAACCGCATATCTAATATACAGGGTGTATTTTAAAATCGCGAACCAACGAAAACTGAGGATTTTGTGTTCAAAAATAAAACAAAAATTATTGGAGATGCTTTTCTGAAAATGCTTGTTTACAAACATTTTCTGTTGGTTTTTAACAAATTTCTAAAACTCGACAGGAGATATTAAATTGGAATTTGGTGCACTCACATGTCCAACAAAATAAAATCGGGCAAATTTGGGTTAACTGCCACAATCCATGGCGTAGATTTCTCAAAATATATACACTAAGAACTATCTACGCTAAACTGAAGGTTTTCGCCATCCAAAATGTACTCGCTTTCGAAAGTTATCATATTTTGATAATAGATCGAGTACACAAATAGTTTTATAAATTTTTAAAATAAACATACAACACACAAATAAAAATACACAAAATAATTTGGTCTTCTATATTAATAAGTTTCATTCAAATGGTTTTGAAATTTGAAAAATAAAACCTACAAAAATGCAACAACAAAGTGTAGATATGCTAATCTGAAGGTTTTGCACCCAAATGCAAGATAATCAACGTTTCTTTTTCTCTGCAATCCTGTATTGTATAGTCCAGTCTTAGAGACAAAAAACCCTGTTTTAGAAACATTCATTCCCGGAGTTTCGACTTTGGATAGGTATGTTTTAAAACTCGGTACCTTAATGAAAATTCTATATAGACAAGTATATCACGCCAGGTTACGCATGCGTATTGGGTATTGTAAGAATTCGGCCGTTAGAAATGTGATCCGACACTACTGCCTGAATCCCAAAATCTTGTGATAATGTGAAAATTACTGAAAAATAATAATTAGTTATAATCAAACAAAGTCTTCAATCAACAATAATCGACAAATCGGTTGGAAAAAGAAAATGTTTCGTCTTGCGCTGCACTTTGCGCTGCACTAGCTCAGAATCTATTTGACTTTGCAAATGAATTTCAAACAAATTTTCTTAGAAATGAAGTTGATAAGAATGATTTTGGTCCCGTGACTAACGAGAACGTAGATATTCCCGAAAAGCCGATTATGTCAGCCATTTTTCCAAGATGGCGGTTTTACGAATGACCAAAAATTGAAAAACTTGAAATTTTCGTTAGGGTATCGAGTTTTAAAACATATCAAAGAATCAGAACCCCGAAATTTAATGTTTCTAAAAATGACCTAATGACTACTAATAAGAATTGCATCAAAATTTCAATAAATTATTGTTATAAATAAAATATGATTAGAAATAGTCAAATGCAAAGGTTTTCTTCAAAACTTTATAAATATTTATTCACCATTTTAGAAATAACTAAATCTACCATATAACAAGGTTCTTCTCTTCGGCCTATTCGTTTTGACACACGAAAAGTGATTATAGATCCTGCTCTTTTTCCAACAAAGTGGTCACTCTTGACACTGTGTCACACCGACTTTCTCTTTTGTAGATGGAACTGCTTGTTCAATATTGGAGTCCAATAAACTGTAGATATGGGCTGACATGTTTGATTTTACCCTGGTGTATTTTGTACCGTTACCTTCTCCAGGTTATTGCTACGTGTTATGTATCTAATGCATCTTAGCGTATTTTCGGATCAACTTGTAGATAGTCTTTGCTTTCGCTTTATGTCGTTTAATACGGATGTATCGTTCTTTGCTTTGTCAAAGAAACCCTAGGTGGCGTGAATTGTCCAGATTGCGGTGACACATCGAAAAACTGAGAACACAATAGTCCGAACAAAGTTCATTTTAATGTTGCACATATATCTGAGCTCTTCCAAATTCTAGTAAGCTCAGACAGGCGAGGGCTGACTACCACCGCTGCAGATTTAAATCCGACTGAAATTACCACCAATGTGAACTACTACCGATATGAATTATCACCGACATAAATTACTACCAATGTGGATTTATTTATTTCACTGACGTAAACCGCCACCACTAAGATTTATCACCGATTAGATTCACTTCCGACCACATTCTACAGAAGTTGTTGCTACGTATTTTACTTGAACGACCATAAACTTACATTTCTTCCGATATAAATAATTTATAAGAACACATAAATGTTATTTGTAACTAGATGGATAAATGGCTGCTAAAAATATGTGAAAGTAAATCTGATCATGTAACATTTACCTTACGACGTCAAAAGTGCCCATCAGTCATAATTAACAACATTACAATACCTCGGTCGACGGAAGTTCCTTATCTGGGAATTCACTTAAATAGTAAGCTCACCTGGAAGGCTCACATAAAAAACAAAGCGAAACAAAAATTGGACATCAATACAAGAAAATGTATTGGCTGCTCAGCAAATACTCACGTCTTTCCACTGAAAACAAGATGTTGCTATACAAAACCATTCTTATGCCTATATGAACTTATGGCATTGAATTGTGGAGTTGCTCCAGTTCTAATGTAGACAAACTACAGCGATACCAATCAAACACACTACGCATGATCAATTGATCGTTGACGCACCATGTTATATGAGTAATTATAATCTACATAATGATCTCAAATTCCCGCATGTGAAATGTGTAGTTACCAAGTTTGCGACTAACCATTAGCGGAAACTAGAAATTTACCCCAATGCGGAAGTCCAACGTCTACTAGATCAAACTTCTCCAAAAAGGTTAAAAAGAAAGTGATCTCCTGATACAGTTACAGATTAACAATAAGTTATAATAGCTTACTGTACATACCGTGTGAATAATGTAAGACTATACACTGGCAACTTTATTTTAGCATTAATCTATTTACCCACGCTAGTAACAATTGTCGGTTTTTAAATTGCAACGAAATAATCCAGTTTCTATTAATTTCTATAGTCACTATGTTGTTATTTTGTTTACAAACATCATGGTAACAATAAGTAAATGTCCTATGTCTAATTTTGCATAATTCAGCCATGTACAGTCTTACGTTATTCTCACTGTATAGATTATATAGTGAATTGAAATAACATTTCTGGATATTATTCTCTTCATGTACATGTACAGCCAACAAATTAGTTCATAGGACGTAATGCACATATATGTATGTTCTGATTACTGAACAAAAAAGAATTCACTGCGTTTGAAAGTTTCGAACGCATCCGCCACTGGATTTAGATCGGTGAAGGGGCGTAGGCGTTGGATTTTTTGGCCACAAGGACAATATGAGGAGCGCGCCAGAGAGACAAAAGGACAAGCGTACATTTAGGTTGTGTTGTGACAGTGAGTGCTCAGCGCGCTATAAAGTTACCTTATGGAAGTATATTTTTTTGGGCCGTTGTGGTAAACCTACGGCTTTTGACGGACCATCCGCTTCCTTGGCTTAAGTTATTTGGAATTCTAATCATCGTTTGAAGTATCAAAGGATTTTATTATTCAACGACCTGGATTCAAAAGCCTTCTACTGTAACTTGACTACTAACAACACAATTTCTCGCTCCTGAGCGTGCCGGTTCTTGATTCAGAAGGAAACCGCCTTTGTGGTCCAACTGCCGCTAAAATATATCTTCGAACCGAGTTCTAAGCCTTTGCCTTCTGATTGGTTCCCATAATCTACAGCATTACAGATAACTACCTCTTTATATAATAATTGTGCAGGCGCATTATCATCTATTTTGTATGCAATATTTATGTGCGAGTAGAGTAAGAATCGGCCGCTTCACGGATATACATTTTGTGTGGATCCCCATCTGGGTGCGCCAATCAGCATTCGGTACTGTGGTTGGTTTACCACTAGTCCATCAATATCACTTTCTTTAGATTGTAAATTTTTCGCAACGTTGCATTACTTAGAACAGGGCTGTCCAACATGTGGCCCGCGGGCCGCATGCGGCCCGCCAGGATATTTTTGCGGCCCGCAGATCGAATTCCCCCTTGCGTCCACCAATCCTGATCCTGTCCTCTCCTTTTCTACCTAGGCCCTCCGGTCTGACACGCTGAACTGTCTAACGGAGTAGGCCTACAACCTTTACCAGACCAGGCTTCAAGGGATATGACGTGTTGTACTGTCAGCCCGAGAAGTTCAAATTTTCCGCAAGAGCAAGACCGCTAGAGTTCGATTTTACCGTGATTGTTAAACTTTCTTGGAAAATCGAATTCCTGAGGTTTTAACCCTGTCTTAATACGCTGTACTGTCTTGCAGGGCTAACTGCTTAAAAGCCATTTCTGACTGCCTAATTTTTAAACGCAAATCCCGGCGCCCTGACAGGTGAAATACTCCTCATAACCTCATTTTACTAATATTTAAACCTGTAACCTGTAGCAATCGCAGCCTCTACCCCGCTTGTGAGCGGCTAGAGTCCTGTAGCCGCCCTTCATAAACTCACCTGCAGGGCCCTTCTTTGGTCATTAAAAGGCGAATTTCTGGACTTCGACGTTCGATCCCGCAGCCCGCAAATTCCCTACCGGGGGAATGTCAACATCATTTTTCCGGCTCAAGGCGAAAAAGTTCCATCTGCAGGATTTGACTCCGCGTTCGCTCCAAAAACGACGCCTAACCGTCGTAAGGTACCAACAACCACCAGGATTTAGGCACTAGCGCCTGCCCCAGTTAACCATTAAAATCGCTAAATTCACTTGAAAATTACAGCTTAAAATCACTGCTGAGTGGAAGGTCAAGTTTGCAGAAACAAAAGACCTACTCAGCCCATTTCCCGAAGAGTCGGCGTGCGTACCGGCGGACCCGCAACACTCGCCGGTGCATTGGGTTGCAGCTCGACCCACGAAACCAGATACCGTTCCAGAAGAACATGTTAATTTTAAATAATGTGCAACTCAGAGTTATTTTTAATTAATCATTGTAACTAGCTAAAAACATTATACGAATATATATTTGAGTGCACGTATTTCTCCGATTTGAGCTTAACCCGAGGGGTAAATATTTGGCGCCCTTAGTAAGGGGGTGAAACGTCACATATCTATACGTAAATTTACATTAATTGATATAATTTTGTCCTTTGTCGGTATCTTAAGAACGGAAAGGAATTAACCTAAAGTGAATATGGATTTTTTGTTTAGAATCTCTTTTATGTTTCAATGCTTTTTGTAATATAACCTAAGCTTCTTGAATAAATTAAAATTAGTATTGAAATATACACGTTTTATATTTATTACAAATCACTCACAAAGTCGCATACGACACATTTTATGATGCGGCCCTCACAACCTTAAAATTTTTTACAGTGGCCCTTGAACCACTTGAAGTTGGACAGCCCTGACTTAGAACACCTTAAATATAATATTATAGTGCCCACACTGCAGTTGGCCCGAGACCATCTGTAACAATATTGCATGTGTTTAATATAAAGGTATTAGGCTGCCTTATGTTTTATTTCTTCTTAAGTGAAATGCAAGATTCGTTTTCAGAAGTATAAGTTTCCAAGCACCTGAAGGTAAGATAGGTTCACTCCGCGTGTCTAGTACTCACAGCTCCCGAACGCTTGTGGAAGACTTTCCGTGTTGTAGTTTTCTCAATATTACATCACCAGGCCAATGAAAATATTTCTTTTTCCCACTAGGTAATTTGGCTGTCGCAAACAACCACCTGCTCTAACAGATTTGGACCACGTCCGTCTTATATGAGTTAGCCGCATGCAACTCTTTAGTCTGTTGCAGGCAGTTCATAAGTTTTCACTTGCAAAAGTTCCTTTAAAACTACGGTGTTTTCAATAGCATAATAATTTTTGGTCATAAAAGGTTTTACAATTATGCCATGTGTATGAGTCATTATGGAAGTATGTTACGTGTACACGATTTTAAGCAAATACTGATTGAAAGCAAAGTGGAGTTTTGTATTTATTTCATTTATTTTTAGAAATACTTCTTTGATATTTAAGCAGACTACATATTTCAGAAAATTGCTCCTATTTTTACTGCAATTCAGTTGTATAGCTGTTATTATTCTTTTATATTCGAATCTTGCTTCAGGTGTACACGACCAGAAGTTTGGGCCATCCCTCTATCTGCAGTAAGTGTTAGCTTGTTTTGTAATCCACGGATTCGGTTTTCTGCTTCTTTGTGGCTGTTGTGGTGTTGTAGTTAGCAGCTTTAGCAGTAAGACATATCGTTACATGACAATTTACAGTATTTATATTCTGCACTAGTTTACTTCCTGCAGCACGTATAATTTGCAGTTAATTTAATGAAGAATCAATTTGAAAGTGTAGTTAGATACAGCATTGCTGATAACGTTTCGACTGTTTATTATCCTCATCATACAAATTTTTACTTTAATAGAAATGCAAATAACGATGAAACATTTGTAATTTTAAAGAGATGTCTACTGTGAATTTAAATATTGGACGTTGTAGCTTTAATTGGGCTATCTGAGCTTAACACCTAATGATGGCAGTATAACATTGTGTAAAGAGAGCTTTAAATTATGTATACTGTTTGTGCTAGTTTTACCATTAATTCAACTCATAGAAACGAGCCCTAAAAAATACACGGAGCTGAAACTCCATCAAGCATCAGGATTGCAGCTCTAAACCTACCTACGATTTCAATGAAAAGTATGAATTTAAGTCGTTTAAATCTCGCAACTTCCAATCGCCAGAGTGCTTGGGAAGATAGCGACAAAGGAAAGTAGCATTCCCGACTCCCCAAGATTCTCCAGCTAAAATAAAACTCCCAAGTTCAGGCTCTCAAGGCTTTATAGACCGTTAAACATCCTTCAATATCAATAAATTCATTTTGGAAAGCGACAGCGTCTGCGGTCTAAACGATAATTTTTAAATTTTACGTCTATGGAAGAATTGGGTTTTGCGCAACTAAAATCTGTAGTAACTAATAGCTGTTATTAAATGAGTACATACTAATAACTATGAACCTTTTATTCGACCCCTTCTTTATAATCCCAGCAATGATTGTGTCTTTTTCAAAAATTCTTCGGAAAATGTTGAATTCTGTGTTTTGAAATTAGGATTAGTAGATAACGTTTTTAACGATTTTGAAAATCCTATCGACTGCGCCAGTTAATTGCAATTAGTTAAATTGCCACAGCTAACTATTTATAGGTTTCTAAGAAACATTAATAAGAACATTATTAAGATCTATGTTTAGTGTACCGCATGAAACATGTTCCAATTATAAAAATGTGTAAAGTAACCAAGTGCACCCACGTTGAATATTAAATAAAAATAATGTGATTTCAAGACCTGTCTAGTAATTGTGTTTAAGACTAAGATACGTAAACAGGTTTGTACATCTTTTCAGAAAATACTTCGGCAGAAAATTAAGTTGACATGATTTAGACGAATGTTGCACAACTTCAACCAGTATTTGATAAAATATGAAATCTATAAATTTTCTTATCTTGACGAAAGTGTGAATACCATTCTTTGTTAGTCGCTCAAGGCATCATTTTATTTTCTTCTTTCTTAGAAAGGCTCCTAAAACTCTTTCCGACATCAATTTACGTGATGTTGATTTTTTATATTGGCTGATACTCGTAACCCTTGATTTCATTACAAATACTAAAATGCAAATGGAATGCCACGTCCAGGCGTAATCGATATAAAACAGCACCGTTCCGACTCAAACTTCCTTTTACATTTTTCCTGTTTTTAATGTCGCAATTACGCCTCACCGCCGGCATAAAATGGTAACTTCGACAACTGCGAAAAAAATTTAATCGCCAGCTTAATTCGTAATAAAGTTAGGAAACAAGCTGCGCGGCTTCCGGCGAAATTCTTGGCTTACTCGGCTTGTTATCGTCTCGCTCCACCTTGCGTTAATTAGGCCATAATTAGGTTTCAATTTTCACTTGCACAGAAGTAATTTAAAAATTAAACCTTAAGCGCAGGAAGTCCAAAATTGGCTTTTAATATTAAACGCAGCGATGAGGATTGCCCGTTCTGCCTTTTCAATTGGGTCAATTAAATCAGTCAAAAAGTGTAAATGACTGTTGCTGACCTACTTAATGCTGAGCAAATTAGGTTGACTACTTAAACGGTTTTTTCGGAGGATGTTTCCGCCGTAAGTTATTAAACTACGATGCTCTCCGTTTGAGGCAACAGCTGTTGGTTGCACGCTCCGTACTTTCCCGTATGCAATTTTAATGAAATCTCCAAGTAAATTTCTAAATAGGTTTCCAGTTCTGTTCAGACATACTGGAACATAATGTAGGTTTCATTCGCGGCGCTTCAAAGCATTTGAATACATGGCGCGTGAAAAATCACTCTAGCTGGAGTAGAGTGGTAAAAAGTCAACATAAAAACTTTGCGTCTAAGCTCGCTTACTCGATTATTAAAATTTTTAGTTCTTATGTGCAACTTATTGTTGTGGTATGAAATATGAGGGTAACCATATGAATAAACCAATTCACGTATGTTGTATTACCAGTAAAAACATTCTGAGCCGCTGGAGCTATAATGAAAAACCTCGAACTGCGAATAGTTAAACTTGGATATAAGCATGGCGATAGCAGTTGAAAGAAATACTCCTGTCTTCGACATGAACAAAGCTAAGTTAGAACTGCACCAATTTGTTTGTATTTTATAAATAATTTGGTAGTAGGATTTTATGTTACTGAGTGGTTGGCGTCCAATCATTTCTAATTATTCCTGAGAAAATATATTTTCCAGTCATTTACTGTGATTCTATAGTCTGTTTTGTGCTTTATAACTCAGAGCAGGCTTTGCATTTATATTATTTTAGCAGTGTAAACAGTTTAGTTATAAAATATATACCTAACAACCTAAAGTTTAGTAATTTGTGATCTGAATCATGTTCGCCGGGATTGACAAGTTGACATTTCGGTAAAGCGTAATAAAATGCCACGGAAAAGTAGGGTTAATAGTAAAACGTTTTATTAATATGAAAGATATCAACGGTAAATTAAGTAAAACAGCTATCTTTGGAAGGCTTGGTCAAATATTTGATGTAAGTATTAGAAATTAAACAGATATTAATTTTCTAACCATTTTTTATAATGCTAGATTTCGATTGCAACTGTGTTCAATAATTGAACTAAAGCAAAATCAGGCTAAACTTCAATATAGCCCACTGGTGCTTAAGTGCATGTGCGTGATATTCCGATTCTCAGTTTGTCTGTGGTTTTGCAGACAATTGAGGCAGAACACAAGCGCCTCACGCCAAATCCAATCTTCGCTGCCGCAAAGGTGCGAATTTAGGTTAGCTGCAGTTTAAGATTAGTGTGTACTTAGTAAAAAACTGCATGTGCATTAAAGGCTGGATCTATGACTGTAAAAAAGGATTTATTGCAACTGTAGACAATAATATTGACTTTGTATTACCCCACGACATAGAGTTTCTTTCTGTGAATATTCAATTAACGTCAAGATGTACCAGCTATACTGGAATTTTCCCCAAAATCACAACTCCAGTAACAACCGAATCAAGATATGAATAACTAAAATGATTTGTAACTTGGGGAAATATAGTTTTAAGGATATTAAGAAGAAAATTTGAAATTAAAAGAATGAATTTTTTACTTGAATAATTTATCACGATCTGCAAGAGATGAACTAAATTATACTGGGTACCGTTCATTTAAAAAATAGGATATAAGTACCATGGTGGACAATAACTTCAGGCTGGAAATTCGAAATTGAGATTAGCTGGACATAAGTACACGTAGTAGTAGTAGATGTCAAGCGAATGACAGGCCGGCCTAAATTTATGGTTCGCCATTGCAGTTACAACTATGAGAATGGAAGAAAACTGTTGTGTAAGAAGAGTCGTGTCATTTTTACCAGAGTATTTTATATTATCTCTTCATTGTGAAATTCTTGTTATATGTTTTGTCACCGCTCACATACGAAAATAGCAGTTTCCATACAGTCAAGTAGCCACGAAAATGTAATTTTACCCTAAAAACTGCTGATGATATGGTATTTAACCTAAAACTTGTTGAAATATGTCATTCAATAAATTGCAAAATTTTTTCTTTTTCGTGGTCGTGGAGAAATAGCGTAACTAGCTCGCTCAGAAGTGTATCGTACGCTCGTGTTTTAAGTCACTCAGCTTCGCTACTCTTCGCCTCGTTTCTCAAAGATACTCGCACGATAAATGCCACTTTCGCAGCTTGTTATGTAATATGCTATAGCATAAATCGTGACTTCTAATAACGTCTGTCAACGAAGATCATCAACAACTAGTTATTGATAATATATTTTTACATTAGTACCTATGAGATAAATTTATGTCTAGAAATGTTATGTTTCGGTACAGTTAGATAGCAATCATGTTTAGATAAATGTTCTCAAATAAAGCAGTACCATATTTAATTTCAATGGTTTAGTAATTTTACCTATTATTAAGTACCTATAATACTGCTTATAAGTTAACACATTGACAGTTGTAACAGGTTTTTGACATTACTAGTGCTGTTTATTTGTAAAACTTTTACAAAAATGCAAATCAAAGCCTGCTCTGAATAATAAAACAAAAAAACAGTCTGTATGTGATTGTGCTGTACCTTTTACGTCCAGGTTGAACAAAAATGTTCATCGAAATTAAGCAAACAACAGGTGTGTGAGTGGCAGGTGAGACTTACGTGTTTCCATTTTTGCGATGCCATAGCCTTCAGAAGTAATTTTACGTCGTAAAGATGTTGATGCTATTTCCTGCTCATTAAAACGTCTGCGGGTTTAAACTCTTGCGGTTACGGCTTTAGTATCGCTGGTTAAGTTGGTTAAGCTGGTTTCTTCTTCTTTAGAAGTCACAGTTCCTTCACAGCTAAAAATATGCCTTTTGAAGTCTTTTTCAATTATTCTTATCCTATGCGACATGGAGCCACCTTCTGCCTGCTGTTAGCTGAATAGCATCAGTCTTTCTTTTCACGGGTCTCTCAAAATGTCCCCTATTCTTCCATATCTCCATTTAAGCAGTTTTGTTGTATACCTATCGTTGGTTTGTTTTTTTGATCAATATCCTCATTGGAAATTTTTTTTATGATTGGCAAGAAAATTTCAAAGTACACATGTTTAATTTTATTCTAATCTATTCCCTCATTTGTAGATTTAACCAACTGTTAGAATTTTTAATATATATATTTTATATGTCTGAGGAAGTTAGTTTCACACTAACGAGACGTTACTAATTATATAATTATGTACCTACTGAAGAATGAAGAAAATTTGGCTGCTTTATTTTATTTCCGAACAACCCATTTGAACCTAACCTATGAACAGCTGTTTTGTACTACTAATTAAATTCAATATAATAATATATCTGGCGTAGAAACGGCGGCGATGAACTGGCGGCGATGAACCGAAGGCGTCGAAACGTCCCATTCTGGCGTTGTCTATGGATATCATTATTTCCCATTTTTCTAAGGAGTCGAAAGCTTTTCTGTAGTCAATGAAAGCTAAGTGGATATCAATATTGTAGTCGGTTGTTTTATTGTCTGTTAGCAGGCCAACAGTTTGTATATGATGTGCTGTTTCGAAGCCCTTGCGAAAGCCGGCTTGTTACAATTGTTGATATATATCGAATTTGTGTGTTAGCTAACATAGCCCCAGGTTACCGCCTTGCTTTCAGAATTTTGTGGTATGGAAAAATTGCTACATTACGCTATAATCACCGTATTACTGTCAATGTAATTCTTGTGTGAATATCATCTTTTCTTTTACATACAATAGTTGCGCCTCTTTTGTTTTGAAATGAACATTTATGAGGTTTTCATGAACGTTATTCGTAATTTTTCGCGTAACGAAAACCAGGTTTGAGCTTTTCCCTTCTAGGAAGGCTAAACGTTATTTGAACACGTCGGCTAAGTTGCGGCCAGTCTAGTACTTCACCATAAGATGTATTACAGTGACGTCACCTTAAGGAATCCCCCCGCCTGAGAAGTTTGCTGTAATATTGTGCACGTCTCACTGAAGATTGTGGAGTGCACTATTCAGATTTGCTACAAGTAGTAGTTAGCCTTTTCGCTCGTAAAAGATAATTTAAAGACTGAAGCTTACTTACAAAATTTTTAAAATAGAATTTTTAACACATACCCTCTATATTTGACCGAGCGAAGCAAAGACATTCGAAACGATTGCACACATAATTTTCGGCTATGTAGCTATGTTTGTATGTTTAATACATAACGGAGAAAATTAAGGATGTATTTTTATGAAAATTGACAGAAATCTTTTATGAAGCTTTGGTTACTCTTTGCCAATTTAGTTGATGCGTAGTAAATTTTTACTGTAGAATTTAGTTCAGTAAAATACACACATTTGTGGAAAACAATAACTTTCCTTTGTTTTTATTTTAAACAAATAAACAACTACACACATGTACACATCCGTTAATATTACAAAAAAATACGAATACGAATTGTAAGTAGCCCCGTTTTCGTTACTGACTTAGCAAAAATGCGTCGTACAAGCGCAAATGATGTGATCAAGACTGATCTGGAACAAAAAATGATCTCTAAAACTAGGCTACTCGAGTTTATATAACAATTTTTTTTTTAATTTAAGGTTTACTGGCTAAGCACACTAGGGCTGTTCACAGTATTGTTAGTCAAGAGTACGTTAACTTATGATTAATTTTACTTTGCACTGATCACATATAATAATTAATATCACTGTTAGGAGGAAACACTTTTATTCACTGTCCGAGAGTAAGACGTCTTGTGGTAATCTTGGTTTTAGACGCGTGGTTATGGATTTCCTTCCAAGACTATATTGAGCTGTTGCGGGGCAATTATTGAGTTTAATGAAGAATTTCTTGACTGTGATTTTGATGTACTCTTCTATGCTTGGTACTGCCAATTCGCGGTGAAGCTGGGAGTTCCGTACATACCATCTGGCATTTGTGGCTATCCTCAGGACGTTGTTTTGCAGCGTCTGTATTTTTTTAAGGTTTGTTTTGCTTGTAGTACCCCATACAACGCAGGCATACATTATAACTGGTCTTATGATGCTTTGATATAAAATTTTAGAGCAGGCTATTTTTAGATACGTATTTTTGTTTAGTATGGGGTAAAACATGGCCATTCTTGCGTAACCTTCTTGTAGCTTTTTATTAACGTGTAGGCTCCAAGTTAGTCGCCTATCGAAGTGCAATCCAAGATACTTGACTGATTTATCTTTTGGATTCCACGCGATGGGTTGATCATTTATGGTAATAGGGTTTGGTTCAGTCGGTCTGCGGAGAGTGAATATTTTTGCTTCGCAATTGGTGGGGTTAATTCTGACATTCCAGGTGTTGAACTATGTTAGGAGGCTGTTTAAAGAATTTTGGAGTGTTTCGGCTGCCATTGTGATATTTGTATGTTGTGCGAGGACAGCAGTATCGTCTGCATACATGGCAGTGGTGGTCGTTTCCGAAGTGGGTATGTCGTGCATAAATATATTAAATAGTACGGGTCCCAACACTGAACCCTGTGGTACACCGGCTGTAATGGATTTTAATTCTGATAACGTGGAGTTAATTTTAACTTTAAAAGCCCGATTTGTGAGGAAAGAGTGAACAAGGTTGATTAGGTATTCTGGAAAATTTAGTGTTTTCATTTTGTAAATTATACCTTTTAGCCATACTCGGTCAAAGGCTTGCGCAATATCCAGAAAGGCCACCGTGGTGTGTTGTTTATTTTCAAAGCCCTTTATGATAGCTTCTGATATTCTTAGCAGCTGGTGTGTCGTCGAATGCTGTGGCCTGAACCCGAATTGGAAAGGGGGTAGGATTTCCTGACTGATTAGATAGCTATTTAGTCTCACAAGTATAATCTTTTCAAGAACTTTAGATATGGTACATAAAAGGCTGATTGGTCTATACTTATTCGGATCATTTTTATCTTTGCTTGGTTTCAAGAATACTATTATTTCGGCTATCTTCCAGGAAGTTGGAAAGTAACCAATACTGATAGAAATATTAAAAATAGTTGTTAGGTAAACTATTGCTTTTGGCGTTAAGTTTTTGAGTACGGCATTTGGAATTTGATCATGGCCTGGTGCTTTTTTGTTTGGCAATCCTTTGACGATTTCCTTTACTTTCAGGGGCGTGGTTGTAAAAATGTCACTGCGATTTGTTAGTGGTATCTGTGCATCTACTTCAGATTCAATGCTGTTTGTGTACTGTAGATTTTCTGGTGCAATGTTTGATGTGAAGACACTTTGGAGATGTTTTGCCATTAGTTCACATTTTTCTTTATCTGTGCAATAGTCGGTATTATTGTATTTGATTGGAGGTATAATGTTGGGCTTGCGGGTAATTTGTTTAGTTACTTTCCATAAGGAAGAATCTTTGCTATGTACATTTGATATGTACTGGTTATACTTACTAATTCGATAATTATCAAGCTCCCACTTTACTTGATGGCATAGTTTGTTTAGTTCGGTCTTATACGCTTGGTTTCGTGTGCGTTGCCACAATCTTCTGTATGCGTTTTTAGTTTTAATAAGTTCTTGTATATACTTTGGCGGCTTCGATTGTGGGTGTCCTACGGTTTTAGTACTTGAATGTGTCGATGATTAAACAGCATGTATTATGGTTTCGGTTAAGTGTTTAACACTTTTGTCTACTGTTTGTGTGGTGTAGGGAATGTTTCGTAGTTTAATATTGGATCCAAAAGCACCTTGAATTTGTCCCAGTCTACTGTTCGATTTATTAACCTTGCGGGTGGTATAACGTTTTCGGGTGAATTGTCCATTGTTATGATTACTGGCAGGTGATCCGAGTCCAGTTCAGTGAGTACCTGATGATTGACTATTTGAGTGAAATTTTTTTGCAATCCTATATCAAGTATATCTGATCTGTGATTAGTTCTGTAAGAATAATGAGTATCTTCTGCGGGAGCTGAAATGTGTATATTGTACTGAGTAGTGACTTCATGTAGTTTCTTCCCATTAGGGTTATTTGTACGACATCCCCAGAGTGTATTTTTGCTATTTAAGTCTCCTAAAAGAAGTATAGGGTGATTTGTATTAAAGTAAGAGATGATATCTTCAGGCACAAGTTATCGGTTTAGAGGCTGATAGGCAGCAACAAGTCTAACTGTACTATTGTGCTGGAGTAGTATTTCGATTGCGATAGCTTCTAAATTTATTAGATCTTGCCTAGTTATTTGATGATGACGTATGTTGTTTTTAATTATGATCGTGGTTCCGCGGGATGATACCCTGGAACTGTAAACTTTTCATTTTTGATCAGATGCGTTTCACTTATGAAGGCTATGTCAATGCTGTGACGGTTAAGAAAATCGATGAGAGTCGCACGTTGTGCTTTGATGCCATCGGGGTTCCAATTAAGGAGTTTTATGTGATTAAATATCTTGTTTTTATTTGTCGCCATTTTGGAATTTTTTTTTAATTAAGTGTGATAATTGATTTTTGATTTGTTCTGTGATAGAGGTTATTATTTGAGTAATAATGTTTGTGATGGTATCAGATAAGTTAGATTCGGTTTTCAGTTGAGCTGGGTGATTGTTGACTACGTTTGCATATGTTCTTGTTTGGATGGGTCTTGTAGTTGCCGTTGTGTACATATGGCTTGTTCCTGGATTATTATTCTTATTTATTTCTGGAATTTGCTTTTGTGATTGTCTATTATTCTTTAATTCCAAGTAATGTTGGCAGCCTTTATAATTCTCCGGGTGTTGTTCTCCACAAAGGACACATTGCGGTTTATCGGTCTTGGCTTTGTTACATGCTGTGGTTAAGTGTGCTCCTAAACATTTGACACATCTGGGCGGTAGTTTGCAATAGTTCTTGGTGTGGCCATAAGTTTGGCAACGATGGCACTGAGGTATATCCGAGGATTTTCTTCGGGGTTCTACTGCAACTATGCAATGGAATAGGTGTGTGATTTTAAAGATATCTTTCGAGTTTTCGGTTGATTTCAATATAACTGCGCATATGGGTATAGGCAATTTTTCTCTATTATAGAGGCGAGTTACGTTTATTACGTGAAAATATTTTGACAATTCTCGTTTGATTTCCTCATTTTCAATAGAAATAGGTAAATTTCTGATTACGACTGAAAGATTCGCCTCTTGAGGATTCTGATATGTATGGTAATTTATTTTGTGTTCATCATAGTACACGGTTAATGCTCTGTAGTGATCTGGGTCTTGTAAATTAATTTTTATTGCGGTGCCTGCACATCCAGCAGTAAATTTTCCTTGTGTTATTCTCTCAAGATCTTTTATTACTTCTTGATATTTGATTGGGCCATGTAAGAATATTTGAGGTACCCTAATCTTTTTAGGGGAATTTTCAGATTCACTAGGATTTGTTTCCTTTTGTGTCGTATCATAGTTTTTATTAGGTAAATAATATTTATTATTTATGATGAGGGTTTCTGGGTCAAAGAGATATCGCTTATTAGGTTCGTCGCCATCTGGGGACGTGTGATCCCGTTTTCCGGTAGTTGCAGTTGATCCACTACTGATATCCATATTTGTATCTAAATTAAGTGGTGCATTTTTACCTTGATAAATAAGTTTTGGTTGATTCAGAACTGTGTTTATGTTGCTTGTGTGATAACTGCGATAGTGAGTTCACGGTCCAAGCAAGTCCGTTGGCCCGCTGGGGCACTTGGCACTCGTATGCGGCACTGATACCAAGGCCGAATAATAACAACTATCAAGAAACTAAATATTTAAACAGTTTCTACACAATTAAAACAGAGTTATAAGCGAGTCCAGTTTATTATCGATCCGCAGCAGCTGAGAGTTCGCGCACGACTTATATAACAAGTGTTTGAATGGAAGAAGCGCCGGCTATTTTTTCGGATACAATAATATTGTCCAGCCGATCATTCGCCCTATTGTGGCAGGCAGGTTGGGGATGACCTCCGCTAATAAAACGAGTCTGGTCATTGCCTGTGCTCCTTTCATATTCCAGAATTTATGACTGTATTGTGACCAGGGTTGGTCACTGTTCGTTTTTGGGTCACAAGGATATTTACGTAACCCTTCCTTTTGTCGTCGGGTGCCTCTCCGATTGTGTCATCCGTCCTGCTGTTTTTCGAATTTATACTTTGAAGTTTTTGACAACTTAGTCTGCATTGTTTGCATGACGACACAAATCACATTTGGCACTTAAGATGTACGCTGCAAACACATAATAGATACTCGTTTGAGTTTATGACCATCCCTTGCACGACAGGCGTTTTTAGGTCAATTATCTTGGTACGCTACAAAGCTTTGGAATTAGGGTACCAGACTATGGTTTCACTGCAGCTTTTGTTTTCTGGAGGCCCAGATACCTCAACAAATATCGAAAAAACGACTATATATTTTTCTTTTCAAAAACGAAACTAACGATTTTAATCATTTTAACAGATGACATTTTTCTCTTACTCATAAGTGATATCCACTAGTCAGTATCTACTCTCCATTCCATGGAGGAAGATGTGTGGGGGGAGGGCGGTTTTATTTCACCTTATGTGTGTTGGTATGTCTCTCCTTTGTTTTTAATTAAATTGAAGAGGGATATGCGAGAGAAGTTGCGCGAGGTCTACTGATCGCAGAAATACCAGTATGATTAAACTAAGTATTTAATCTAGCATCTCAATTCACTTAGTTTGCTAATTTGTTGTTGTTTAGAACCATTGCAGAATTCGCTGACGGTAATCTATGGAAAAATGTAATTTTCTTATAGCCTTCATAAATGACAACCCGATTAAATAAAATATTCATTTAAATTGTGGGGTAATAAATAGCATTGGAAAGGTCGCCTAGGGCATGGCAAGAATTTGAATATGGCAATTATATAGACTAAATGCAATAACTACATAAAGGAGGCTTTGAATGTAAAAAGTCCCCTGTGCAGTCTCAGTCGGAAACTTAAAAAAGAAATTAAACAGGCAACAACAAAGTACAATTTGCATGTTTTTACCAGGCGGTATGGAATAAATTAATCGGGAATTAATTTTGATTTTGGGCATTTGTGCAGGATTTGCTTTTTTTGCATACAGTAAATCGCCACCAGGTCTGTTAACCCCACTACAATATGCATTCGTGTTTGCCAAGCTGTAAATGTGAATTATGTGACCTAATCGGTAAAGTTTATTAATAGCGTTGTTCGAGTAGCAAATTCTGGTCCATGGTGTTTTCTGATAAACCTATACAGCATTTTTTTATTTTAAATATTATGAATCACCAGTTGTATCGAAAACATTTATTCCCTAGAGGGCTGTGGAATTGTTTTGTTAAAAATTTGTGTTGGCAGTCGTGATAATAAAAGTCACATTGGTATTTTATATCTGTCAGTTTAAGGTTATACCAGTACTTTCATTTTAACAAATAACAACATTTTTGTTGAATACGTAAAAATGTTAATAACAAAAACAGCTACGGCTATTCAAAATGATTTCCTCTATTTTCCATACATAGCACCATTTTGTGTTCAGTATTAAACATTCTGTCAAAGTTAAGTGATTCTGTCAAAATTGTATAGGTTATATTATTAAGTACCTGTACTCTGCCAACAAATTAAATTTGAAAAAAATTCACAGCCCTCTAGAATATAAAAGTTTTCGGTCATACGTTACATTTATCAGCATCTTTCAGAAGAATTGTCTGAGGAAGCAACTCAAGGTTCGTGCTTCCCATGAACGTGTGTCATCTGCAAGAATGAAGTTGAAAAGTCAATATTGAGTACACCGAGGAGTTTTAATTTTCTCGGGCGTCAAGCCGAACCTAGCAAAAAGGAGTTCAAAATATCCATTTATTTCCAGAAGTAGCGAGGAATCTCGTATTTCTGAAGGGAAGCTCTGATGGTGTTTTTAAAGCGCCGCTGTTTATCAATGCAACGTGGAGCTGCGCTTCCCCTGTATATTAATTACCTATTCTTTTGTATATAAATCATCCGTTGACGTAGCTCCTATCGCTTTAATTGTTTTGTTTTGCGCTCATATAGATAATTCAAATGGAACAAGAATTTTGCATAAATTCTGACATCGATTTATTGCTTCCCCACCCATCGCCCGGGATTCGTGATAACGTATTGTAACTGTTGGAGATAGACATTTGTGTGTAAAAGTTACAGCTACTAAGTTAAATTATTGTGCTTCGGGCTGCGCAGATAACAAACTGGAGGAGAAGTTTTACACAATATTTAGTGGGTATCGATTTGCTATTTAACTATCGGTTCACTCAAGCAACACTTCTGTCAAAATGCGAAAACTTCCCAAATTTAGAGCAATAATGCCAGAGCAACCGGTAGAATGCTATTCCATTTGCATTTATAGAGCAGAAGCTTTCCTCGATAAATAGCATAATCTGAGATTTTTCAGCCATGAGCGGACATATTAGCGGAAGCAGCTTGCAACAACAACTTTATCTCTCGAACGGAGGCAATCCGCAACAGGTTCGCTGTAAACACGGGAAAAGTATTGGAACAAGCAAACCGAGAAAAAATAAAATTACACTTATCTCCGAGTTCGGAACATCACGAAAACTATAAATTGAACGGCATTAGATAACAACTTCGGCGAATTCATAAAAGAACTAAGAGCGGAATCAAAAGAACGGTTTGTTCCATGGAAATTGCAAACTTCTGCCGGTTTGCACAATGATTTAGTTCAAGTTCAAGACAAAAACTGTGCCGTTTGCTCTCTAACCTTCGCCACAGTTTGTTAATGCCGCTACTGTTATTTACTTTTTACTTTTGGAGAAACCCTGCAAGTTGGGTCCATTACGATGTCATCGTTCAAATGTAAGCATTATGGGCATACGACAGCGGTATAAAAGACTCGCCCACGACAGGGATCAAGTGTTCTGTTCACCCTGTATATGTTGGGTTGTTTTCATCAATGGTAAAAACCTGAGCTACATGTAACGTATTATCTTTATTTGACTAATAGTTCTGGAGTTAAAGCAAAAATAGGTAGTATTTTATTTATCTAAGGTACTCACCCTGTATATATTTAACCGAAATTCTCTTGGCTTTGAACCATGTAGACCTATAGGTATAATGCGCATACAAAATATAGTCTTTCTCCAACAAATAGTTTTTGAGGTATACCACCAACACACAGATGAACCAGCAGCCATACAGACGAAATTGAGAAAATATGTTTTTCGTCATCGAGAGATCCTGAAACGTGAAGATCTGAAGAAATTTTAGAGGGTGATTTTTTCACAATTGCAATACTCCCTTTGTCTTTTAGACGAAAAAAGTAAAAAGTTAGACTGACTTTCCAATGACAACCATATTGTTACTGAGATATTAAAAATCAACCTAACTCATTTGGCAGCGACCGTAAACAACAGCTCAATGACGTCAAATTGGACAATCTGCGGGAAATTCAGGTCAGACATTTCCACTTATTGGACTATTACTAAAGAGCTTCCGTAAACAAGCCGTTTATACGATAAATTAGAAGAGCTTTCCGGAGCCATATAAGTGCATAGAATTTTTAATAATCGTGTTTGCTGATTTAAACAAACCTGAAGCTTTATTTGTCTTTCAAACAGCAGCTGTACGACCTGTTGCTGTAAATAAATCGAATCTGCTGGAATTGTATTTTGATTGAAATTGTTTATAAAAGAATTCAATTTTCACTTCTGATTGAGGTGGAGTACTTTCAAGCAAGACCAGACCAGACACAATCAAATCTAAGGATATTCCAAGTTATTATTGCATGTTTTTTAAATTTTTAATAAAAAATATTTTATCTACGACCACTACTAAAAGTAGGCTTTTTAACACTCGCTTGTTTCACTAAAAGTGACGTTTTATAGTTTACCGTGTTTAAAGAAATCAGCTGTTTACTTTTAGCACATGTGCTAAAAGTGACGCGAGGTTCAAAACTACAATTTCGAACTGCAAGTGAAGTCGTAAAGCTATTCTAGTTGCTTCTTGCGTTACAGGTAAAGCGTTTTTGAAATAATTAAAGCGTTATGTAATGAATACAGTCATATGTGGAGTATAAATAATTAAATTTCGTACCTGTCCTTGACAGCACGGGCGTGGCCAAAACAATCGCCAGCCGCGTAGGCTACTATTCATTATGATGCAGCGTCGCAGATGCGAACCTTTCTTAAATCGATATTTATGGATTAATAACGGTAAAATTAAGGTCGTAGATAAAATATTGTATGCAACGCGTGCTAAAAGTCGTTTATGCGCGAGACATGTTATGAAACTCAGCCTTCGGCTTCGTTTCATAATTTTCATGTCTCGCGCATAAAAGTCGACTTTTAGCACTTGTTGCATAAATAGCTATTATATCGCGCAATTGACAAGTCTGTCTAATATCGCCGTTTGAAAGCGTCACATAGTAACAAAAACACTACCGCCCGAGAGCAAGGCTACTTGATGAGACGTCCTCTCAATTTCGTGATAATTATTATAACTGTATTTTGCATTTATTACGTTATACAATAGTATATTATTATATGAGCGATTATGACAGCCATTATTCACGAAGATGACATTTGCGCCACAAGCCGAAGGCGCGTCATCTGAGTGAATAATGGCCATAATCGCGAATATAATACGATATTTTATCTACTCCTATGCAATACGAGCCTTGTGTTCATATTTCAGAATTATGACATTTGTGACAGCTGTTAACTTCAAAAGTCATTTAATAATAAGAATGAATTTTGTGATTGGCTACAACCTATTGAATAATGAAAATAGAATTTTCTGATTGGTTGCAATTTGCAAACTATTGAATAATGAAAATAGAATTTTATGATTGGCTGCAAACCGTGAATTATGAATCATAATTCATGGCCAATGTGCAGTAGGAGTAGATAATAGTAGATTATATTATAAGTGAGAGAAATGCATCATTATTTGCGAGCGAGAATTTTGAATCGCGAGTGCCCCAGCACGAGCGATACAATTTCTCACGAGCTTATAATGGCATTTCGCTCACGTGTGATATATGACGTTTTATCTTACAGTAGCAATTCTTATGCCTAAATAGTTTGCGCAGTCAGAATATGTCGCGAAATAAATTTATAATTAGTCGCCTATGATTTGTGACATACGTTTGACAGTACTGAAGTGTATTGGCAGTACTGAAGTGTATTGTCAGTCTATGTCAAATTCCAGGTTCGTAGGTTAGATTTTGTTTGTTATTTGACACAAACTGACGCAAAACTTAACCTGAAAATTACGAATTTGACATAGCTTGCCAGTGCTACCAACAATGCAGTAGTATAAATAATGAAAACTCACATGTGAATAAAACTTCATTTTAGTCACTGAAAACAGTTGTATAATGTATGGTAATAGCTGCTACTGTAAGATAAAGTAAATTTACACGATTTTGTACTAAATCATGTTTTTCTATTGTGCTTTGTAAAATTAAATTACAATTGGATATGGAAGAATGCAGTTAATATCTGAAATTGCAACTACTTACTTTCGTCACTAGAGACGAAAGTTAACGTTATGGGATATTCTATCACTGGTAGCGGAATTGGCGTTTTCGGTTGGGGTAAAACGTGACGAAAGTTGTTCATTTTTAAATGGTTATAGAAAATTTATTTTATAATATAAATACAATGCAATAGTATCGGGAGATTAAAAAAAAACTGTTCCTCAGCGGGCTATGGAAATTCAACGTATGAATAATATGTTGGTGACACTGTACGTCAATGTCAAATTCGAGGTTAGCAGGTTAGGATTTGCGTCATTTTGTGTCATAACTGACGGAAAACCTAACCTAATAACCTCGAATTTGACATTGACGTACAGTGTCACCAACATATTATTCATACGTTGAATTTCCACAGCCCGCTGAGGAACAGTTTTTTTTTGGATCTCTCGATATATTACATACCGAGGTGGGAAGTGTTTCATTACTGTCGAGAGATTAGGTAGTTTACCGAGACGCGTAGCGTCTCGGTTAACTTTATCTCGAGACAGGGATGAAACTTTCCACCGTGGTATGTATACTATTTTATTTGCAATCATCTAATTTTAAAAATAACTACAATTGAATTCTGAATAATAGATATCCTGATGTAGCTAATATTTTTGTTACCATGAAAACAACCCACTCAATGTTTTGTTACCATGGAAACACCCCACTCTTCAGGTATGTAATATTTTTCGGGGTATGTAATAATTTCCTGGCTAGTTTCAAGTAATCATCTAGTTCCCAGCTGTTGTCATGTCATGAAATTACACATTACAATGTGATTGCGAATAAACATAATTATTTCATTTAAAAAACATAGTTTTCAATTGTTTTAGTACGTGTGGTGCGATAATTCATCCATGAGAAGAGCCAGGTAAACTTTCTTTTGCATTTCTTGTTGGATTGTTAGTGATTTTGAGTGTCATGGCCTAATCTGGGAATTTTTTAAAATAAAATAACTTTCCAAATTTTATTTTAAGCATACTACCATAGCACTGATTTAAAATATTTAAAAATGTACAGGGTGTTCCATTAAAAATACCAAAGTCGTGTATCAGTACGCAAAAATAAAAGGTCATGGTTTAAATTGGATTACAATTTGTGGGCTACGTACTGGTATTTAAAACAAAACTATGTTTTTTCAATATCTCTTATGAACGATGTTACGATTTATAAATACCCCGTATGTAGGCTTCTAATCGTATCTCACTTTTCAGTATTGTGTAATAGATGACTGAGAATGACTCAATTACATTAGAATGTTAATAGCAACATTCGAATAAAGTGCAAGAACAACTCATTAGACGAAATACCAATATGAGAAACGCCATCTCGCCGGTGGAAAGTCGTTCCGTCTGAAAGGTTCCATATACCACAATGTATATATATCAAGACGCCGTGTACGGCACGGCGCCGTGTACGGCTTAAGTCGTGTCCGTCTCGTATGAAAGGCTCCATATGAATCAATAGTCTTCAAAATGCACGGGACTGTGCCGTACACGGCGCACGGCGAAAAGTCGTTTCGTCTGAAAGGGCCTAACGCTTTTTAATTTTTAAAAAATTCAAACCATGTATTTTTTAATGTTTCTTTTTGGAATTATGTTCTTTATAGTATTAGTGACTAGAAACCAAAATTTTTACCACAAATTCAGAATAATATTGGTCAATTGAAGTGATTGAAGAAAAAATGTTTTTGGGCCTTATTTACCGAACAGGCGGAAATAAGGCCCTCTGCAAGTGTTATTAAATAAAAAAATTAGAAGTCAGAAAATGAATGCTTTATTAACTTTTTAGATTAGATAGGAGTACATAGTAAAAGTAACAAAAGCTGAATAAAAAACTAAGTAAATTCTGAATAAAAAACTGAACAAAATCTTTGAATATAAAACTGAACAAAATCAGTCTGAACAAAAACAAAACAATAAATTTTAAGGCTCGCAATTAGGGCAAACAAAAATTTCTGTGTCCTTGCTTAGTCCAACACAATCTTCATGGACCCAACATTTGCACATTGCGCAACAACGCATGTCTGCAACAAAGTCTTCATTGCATACTGTGCAAAACCATTTTTCGTCCTTGTCTTTCTTTTTAAATTGATAATTTTCTTTTTGTCCACGTTATTTGCACTGGTGTTTTCCGGTTTATTGCTAAAAAAATCTCTCTTCAATGTTTGCGCTTTGTAATTTATTGATTTTTTCCTATTACCACTCGCTTTAGTCTTCAGAACAGGTGTCTTTAAGATTTGAGTAAAACTACAGGATTTTTGGACATGTTCACTTTGAACGTCTGAAGAGTTTGGAACTGGCGAATCACAAAGGTGTGAAGTACTGGGAACAGGAGAATGAGATGTTGCCTTTGAAAGTGGTAACTTTTCTGTCCCAGAAGAACATCCTTGTTGGCCTTTACCGGCCCTTATTTTATTTCTACGAGAAATTAGGGCGACATTGTCTTCATCATCTGAAGATGAAACATCTCTTGCAGAATTGTTGTCCACGGCCATGGGGATTGACGATCCAGCAGAATTTTCGTGGCTTGGTCGTCTAGTTGGAAGTGAGGGTGCAAATGCAGTCTCCGGAATGGCATCACGGTTCAATGAGAAGATTCCCGTGCTTCGAAACCCACTCGTAATATTGGAAACACTCATACACTTCTCCCATACTGGTGTGAAAACCTGACAGACAGAATCTATCCTTGGATAATCGGCGATCTGGAAACTTCTCCCAGTAATGCAGCAACTGTTCATCCCAATGATGTTCATATGATCTAAATACGGCCTTATCTAAAGCTGTAATTCATGTGTCGTGTTACTTGGCAAACAAAATCACAATATCATGTTCGTCCGCTTTTTCCACAATTGAAATATCGAGGTGGCAAGCAGCACCGTCTAATATTAGCAAAATTTTCCTTGCGGCTTGTATTCTGCCGTCCTAAGAAAGAAAGCCTCAAGTACGTAAAACATTATTTGAAGCTAGGGGCCAATTAAGATTTTCATTGATGGCAACCAATAGACTAAAAGTAAAACTAACGACTATATGGTATAAATACTTACTTATTATTGTAGAATTTAATAGCTATTTCGGAAAAACAAAAAAAAACGCGTTTTTCTTATAAAAATGGCGGTTAAGGTTTTTTAGCTTAGTTGGGAAGCGAAATATAAATGATGCTGTTTTAAAGAAGACTGCCTCATAATATTTTCAAAAACAATTTATTCTCAAAAAAACATTAAAATAAAAGTAGGTTGATTCTTAAAGACAAACTTATAATAATAAACTTAATATTGAACATTTATTCAACACTTGTAATTAAGTCTGCAACATCTTTATTAACAGGCAATGAATTCCAAAAGCAAGTCGGGATGCCGGCATGAGTTTAACCAGATCAGATAGAATGTTGTCTTTTTTTTGTTGAGGTATACCTCGGTACATTGTAGAAGCCTCTGGTTTTTCATTTTTTTGTTTTTAACATTTTAGCCTTTAAAAAATTAAGAGGTTTTAACTCTTCACTGAAGGCATTTTTATAAAACAGTTGGAAATCACCCCTCTTTGCTACAACGTGTACTATATTTGCCATGTATGGCCTTGGTACCGTATTTTTAAGTTTATACGAAGACGAATAGTCTTGCCAATTATAGAAATCTGTTGGGCACATGGGTTTGACAGATACTTTTCCAGAATTAGCCGCCTGTACACAGTTAACAAAATCATTAAAATCATACACCTTTCCAGCACGTTTCATTGACAATTCGACCTGTAAATACAATTTTTTTTTATGTTTCATTGTAGAATTAGTTAATGTATATTACCTGACTACAATTTCGTTAGTGGAAATTTCATTAGAATTAACCATATACTACACAAGACATGAATAAAGTGCCCAAATCTTATTCTGAGAACAGTTGTCCAACCAAAGAGTAATTTTTGAGGCATCACGATTTGAAAGAAAAAAGTGATAAAAGGCACTGATTATATTTTCCTGTTTTCGGCCAGTGACCGCCTCGTGCCACACTACTGCTAAAGGTTTTAAATTATGATTAGTTCCAACTGGTACAAACGATTCATTGAAAGCGATGATTCTAGGAGTAAATACAACCGTTTTAAATGTATCCATTCTCGGAAGCATAATTACTTTTTCCAAATCAGCAGAAAAGACAACATCCTTTCACCCCTAGTTTTACAGTCTCGATCTTCTCTGTATTTTTTCCTAGCTTCACTTGCTTTCTTAATATGACTTTCCCAATTATTACAATCGTGGCAGTCAGCCACCAAATTTTCTTTATTGTGATTAGGATTGTGTTTACTGAAAAATTCACAGGATTGGCACTCCTCGTGCCCGAGTTTAGTGAACGAAATATTTATTGCAGCTACAATAATAATAATAATAATAATAATAATAATAATAATAATAATAATAATAATAATAAGCCTTTATTTCCTATGATTGTATATACAATATGGAAAAGTCACAATAAAAAAAACACATTAAAAAAAACATGAAACAATGTAACACCAGAACGGTGAATCATCACAAGGGATCGATAAAAAGTTAATCTCCATAACATCTATCAATTGATTTTAAATTAAAAAATCTTGTACGAATAAAAACACCCTTCTACTAGAAACGCTTTCAGGTGTACTTTAAATTTAGACAGCTCTGTAATTACCTTAATTGACGTGGCAAATGATTATATAACTTGAGGCCGAAATTGGCAGTCAGCTTACTTGAGATCTGTAGTCTCGTAAAAGGTATTCTAAAATCCTCCTTCTGTCTTGTATCAGCACTGTGTACCTGACTATTTATAATAAAGGACCCCGCACGGAACATATGGGAATCGGCCCTCGGTTAAAAGCTTCCATACTCGGGGATATTATCCAAAAATCAAAGCTGATCAAAAGTCTCCATGGGCACGAAGTCCGGAAATGCGATCCCGGGGAGTTACTTTTATTGCAATCAAAATAGAGAAAATGAGCAAATGCACCCGTCTCCTTATGATATTCTATTATAGACATATCTACATCACATAGATATATCATATACAATATATACATATGTATATATATCATATATGCACATATATATATCATATATATGTATATATGGATATATATATATATATATATATATATATATATATATACATTCATTTATGACGGAATACCGCTATTATCCGCATTTCATCTCTTCTTGGACAGAAGAATTCTGAAGTTGAAATGTTATCCAAAGAGAAGCGAGTGGAAGCCCGAAAAAGGTGAGAGCAGTGGGGAAGTCAAGATAAAAAGAGCATAGCAGGGAACTTGAAATGAGCAAAACGGAGAAAGAGCGAGGAAGGGGAGAGTGCAGTTGAGATTGCTATTTATTTACCATACATATACATCCATGAATGATTACAAATGCCGCTAGTATCAGCTTAACCCAAGATGTACCACGTGGAGGTAACTAGTCGGACTTACACCTCTTTTTTTATCTTTTTTTTTTTTTTATTGTTTTTTTTTTGTTTTTCTTTGTTTTATCTTTTTTTTGCTTTTTCTGTTGTTTTTTTTACTTTTAATCAATTAACCATCTCGATTTGAAGGAGATCGTCATCATCAGGTGCCTGCGCTGCATTTCTCGTCGTTTGTAGTAGTGTTCCATCGGGGTAGTTGATCTCAGGTCGGTGTCGAGCATATGCAAGATACCACAAAACACTGGCGACGTGAGCACACGATCCAAGGGTTCTAGAGCCAACTTGACATGTGCAATAATATCCAGTTATAGGGCCATCGTGGTCACCAAATTCTCCGTCATCATTATATTTTATAAAAACCTGGTGATTCGTACCGCGCCGGAATCTCGAATACACTCTAACTCGAATGAAAGTCTCTTCATTCAGGGCTTCATCTATCTGTATCTCATCATCGCCATCTCGGTTTAGTTGATCTTGAATGTAGGATCTTGCCAGGTTAACTTGATACACTCCGAATGTTAAAGCCTCCAAGTATTCTAAATCCAACGCGGGAAAATCAGGTGCTTGTTGTTCCAGCCTCTGCCATTGAGCATTCCTTCTACGGAGATTATTCACTTTGACACGAGCGCGAATTTCATTGGCTGTGTTTACCCGTTGCAGCATTGTTCTTGCTACCTCTACTGTAGCGTTTTCCATAATTATTAGAGGGTGATACTTGTTTATGATGGCCCCACATATTCTGTAATCATCCCCTAGATGACGTGCATTCTGAATATTGAAAGTGTTGCCCAGATGTTTGAAAATAGACTTTAGGTGCCCATTCCGTGCTTCTACAATCCACCTGACTTTGGTGATAAGGCGATTTGTGTTCGCCACTTCCGTATCAAACTGACGTTCACCACGCTGAAGAAATGCAGGCATTTTATGAGAGATGCCCAATCTTTCGAGGAACGGTATAACATCTCTGTACCCACGATCCACTATGAATATGTCGCCATCCTGAAACCAATTTCTCAATGCAGCCCCATCTCTGTCGAGTTCAGCCCGAAGAATAGCTGCGTCATTATTCCTCGCATCAGAAAAATAGGGACCCAAAATGGTCAATATATATCCGTCAGTTCCCACGATCAGCGTCGGTTTCAGTAAGTGCCGTCCTTTAGGCAGGGAGTAAGATTGGCGGAGAACTTGAAAATTGCTATTCTTATGGATGTAGGAGTAAGTACCATCGCAGAGGACAATAGCTTTGGGGACGTCGGGCTCCTCATTAAATAATGTGTTAGCAAAACCCGATACATGGTGCGCGATGAAGTTTTCCCTCCCGATCGCCTGAACGCCAATATTTTCTGGGACAAATCTTTGTGCTAATGACCTCCGAACAGTGTTGATTGCCATGCTGACAGCTTGTCGGGTATTATAATTATACACTACTTTGAGAAATTTGTCAGACACTCCTTGTCTCATTTTGCAGAGAAAAGCCATCAAGTCTTTGCGGCTAATCCGCCTGAAAAACTCACCGACAGCGTTCGCATCTTGAACTGCTTCACAATAAGTGAGAAGATCTTCGAATTGGGGTTTGTTGAGCGGATACAAACAGGAAAATTCTTCATCAGTCAAAGAATCTGGATTCGTGAGCCTTGGGTTAGCTAAAGCGAGATTTCTCAAGTGTTCTAAGATTCTCTGTAACTCTGGTCCTGATATGGCATAGGGTCTATTGGTGAATCTAAGACCAACAATGAGAGGCTGCAATATAAATCCATCCCGATCAAAATGGTGTTCGCAACAACGGACGTTTTCGGGCACAAATATATTGCGAAGCACAAAAACATTGAGCCTCGCTTCTAGACTGACTCTTCTTACCTCATCAGGAGCATTGCAGATAAAACAAGCACGTTCCCCCTTTTGATTCAACACGTTCAATCTCAAATGTAGGGTTTTCTCTAATCAGTCGGATCTCATTATTTATAGATTGATTGCAATTGAAACAAATTCGGTGATCATTTTGAACGTCGAGATCTACTAATTCGTTTGCGGCACGTCGTGAAACTGCGATTTGTTGCTTGTCAACATCGTCGCCAATTCGTGGCATTTGTCGAGGTCCACCTAATAGGTTACATACATAACATCGCAATATCGCCGCCATCATTTACTCGCTATCAGTAGATTAAGAAAAACTATTCCTAGCACAAAGTAGACAACAAATAAATCTTCACACGTCAACTGCCGCAAAAGTAAATCTGGACACAAAGTAGTTCCTTGGAAATCTCAAGCGAATCGAGAAACTCTGATGTTTATATAGGAACACCAGATTTTCACGTTTTTATTGATAATTAACTAGCAAGAACAATTGCACTTTTCTTACGTGTGTATATGTTTCGCTGTACCGCGAGAAACAAACAAGAAAAAAAAACGACAATCGCGGCCAGAATGAAGGCACTTCCGAATAAAGAGCAAGAAAAACCCACTTTCAATAATGTTTGCAGATGGACGGGAAATTCCACTTCAGACTTGAAGACGTTTATTTCACCAAGAAACACTTCTTTTCAACGAGATTTCTAAATACTTGTCCGTGAATCTTTTGGAAAAAAAACTAAGGTTAGATTTTTCATTGCTATTTTCTTCGTTAGGATTCTCATAAACACTCGTATAAAACAAGTGCGTGCGCAAAGGCACCGATAATATATATATATATATTTACGTCCAAGGACTTTCTCATATAATTAAACAGGTTTTTCGTAAGTTCGATCATATTATCATCGCGGACAAACACCATCATATCATAAAAGATTGTTTCTCAAAATTAAAGGATAAAACTCCAGCTCTCCTAACCCCTAATGCCGTCTATCAGATAAACTGTAGTGGTTGTCCTTCTACGTATATTGGTCAAACTTCTCAGAGGTTGAAATCAAGAATTATTCAGCATTAAAGCGACTCTCGTCTTAAACCCAAAGCCTGCGCTCTTGCTGGACATGTCAACAGCACTGGTCATTGTATGGATTTTGAAAATACAAAAATTATTACTATTGAACCAAATTCTAGTCACCGCACTTTCATCGAAATGTGCCACATTTTTGGTACAAATAATACCTTAAATTCAAATACTGACATTGATCATCTTAGTGTCTCATACCACCTTTTGTTAGCCATGTCCAACAATGATTTCTCCTTAGAATTTCTCCAACCGAGAAAGCCCAATGGGTAGTTACTTTTATCTTATAATATTTTCTTTTTACTACCACATTTCTATTACTAATTCTTTAATAATAAAATTTTTAATAAACTCAATACGGTCCCACAATAAATTTAGTTATATTTAGATCTAATTAGGGTCTTTTCTCCTCCATTTTTTCTCATTTGTCTTTTTTCCCATGGTAGACTTACAACTTTGGGTGCTCAATTAGGACTCTTTTTGTAGTTTCCACCTTTTAGAACCTTCAGACATAGCCCTTGTCGTCGTTTTTTGACTAGTCTTATGTTAGATTGCATTGTACAAGCTAATTGGTCAATTCCATTTTGAACGTCCCTCGTAATATTTGGACGCCTTGCGCTCCGCGCATGCGCGGTTCTAACAATTTGTTCTGACACCTGTCGCTGTTTGATTAGAAATAATACCACGATTTAATCTAAATTGACGGCCATGTTGGCCAAATAGCTAATAAAATTATTGTAAATCAAATTTTAAATGTGCTAGTAATTTTTAATGTGTAACTGACTAGATGTATGACTAAGTGTATTTATATCATGTGCAGCCCAGGTCTGTAATCTTGGTGGCCTACTGCCCCTGTTTATGAATTTGTTCAAATTTGAATATCTTCACATGCTTTTAATAAAACATGTGTTTTGGTCCACAAGGTGTTAGGTAAGACTGTCACTTTCAATAACTTTTATAACAACGTTACTTATTGTAAATTTTTGTCCATAGCTTTTGATAATGTTTTGAATAAAAAACGAAACGTCAGGCGAAACATACAAGTGGTTTTAATTCAATCTAACCATTAAAGCTTGGTACCTGTGCGTAGCACTGAGATTGGAGTTTTTCCAAACCCTATCCCAGTCAAGAAATAACATTTTACTGTGTATGTAACCACACAAGCTGTGAGAGGGACTATCTTTATATATATATATATAGATATATAATAGATGGTCCATAAGGTAGAACTCGCACTTAGCGAGTATTCCGTCATAAATGAATGTATATATATATATATATATCCATATATACATATATATGATATATATATGTGCATATATGATATATATACATATGTATATATTGTATATGATATATCTATGTGATGTAGATATGTCTATAATAGAATATCATAAGGAGACGGGTGCATTTGCTCATTTTCCCTATTTTGATTGCAATAAAAGTAACTCCCCGGGATCGCATTTCCGGACTTCGTGCCCATGGAGACTTTTGATCAGCTTTGATTTTTGGATAATATCCCCTAGTATGGAAGCTTTTAACCGAGGGCCGATTCCCATATGTTCCGTGCGGGGTCCTTTGTTTTTACTTTTAAATACATAAACACAAGTTTCAATTATGTATATACTAGGAAGTGTTAATAATCTAGTATTTCTAAAGAAGTCTCTACAAGTATTTCCACGATTGAGGTTGGCAATGCAGCGCAGAATGCGCTTTTGGACTATGAAAACTCGCTGCGACATTGCAGACATTCCCCAAAAACAGATGCCATATCTCAAACGTGAATCCACCTGTGCACAATATAAACTGAGTAGCTGACTTTGGGTAAGTACTCCCTTAACATTTCGAAATAAGTACGATACAGAATTGAGTTTCGAAACTAAACATTCACAATGTGACCTCCAATTAAGGGTTTAGTCAAAATGAAGTCCTAAAAACCTTACATCATCCGTGGTAGAAGTAGTTGAGGTATTATTGATGTTTACAGTTAACGGATCACATATTTTTTGTCTGTTATGAAATTTTACTATTTGGGTCTTATCAACATTGAAATACATATAATGTTGGTTGAAAAAAGTCGATAAGGTTTTCAAGACTTCATCGCACCTAATTTTCAATATCTCAGGTGACTTATCAGAAATTATTACCGAAAGATCGTCGGCATACATTGTAAAAAAAGTGTTAGTCAGTACCCTTTCAAGTCGGTTTATATAAATTATGAAGAGTACTGGACCCAATACAGAGCCCTGTGGGACGCCCATGTTTAGTATGCTGTATCCCGAGTTAAATTTAGTTGACTCGTTATTTACACCGTTATGATTCACTGAAACATATTGCTTTCGCTCTGAAATAAAATCAAATATCCAATTAAAAGGAATGCCTCTAATACCGACATCAAATAACACATCCAGCAGCAGTCGGTGATTAACACAATCGAATGCCTTGCTAAGATCACAGAATATTCCGACAGGACATTCACCATTCTCTACGCAACTAACGATTCTGTTGTAAAATGTATGTAAAGCACTTATTGTCGATCTACAACGCTTCTGTATAAATCGTATGAGCACTTAAATTGGGGATGTTTTGCTGTAAAGTCCTTATGCATTGAAGCAATTGTTATATCGCTTGGCAAATAACGTTTATTCGTGGCATGCTCTCTCCTATAATGAGAAACACAGGGATGAAAACTCTCGATATGTGTACGAATTATTTCTCTTATCGGTTTTTGGTTTTTCATGCCTGCCCCTGCCATCAGGTTTTGGAGAATCATTGCTCTGGGTAACCACGTCGTGGACTACCGTGTTATTATTTTTGGAAAAACCCAATGTGGTTAAAAAGAAGGTTTTGCAAACCTGAACCCTGGAAGTTCCATTTTTTAAATAGTACTCAAATGTATTTTGCCTTGTAGGGTCCTCAGCAGCTGCCCCTCTGCGACGTATAACTAATTTGGTTAGAGTGTTGTTTTGTATAAACACCCTTCTTGCTGTGTAATTTAAATTCCAGAACCCTTTGTTAATAACAATTCGTTCTCCTTCAGTAAAAATATTTGTACATTTTCTTCTGCGTTTCTCATTGCAAGGTGGATGCACATTGTGAACCAATGCCTGCTTCTCTATCCTTTGTTGCTTCCTGGCGCTTAAAGAAGTTTTGTACCTTCTTCGCTTGCGTTTCATTCCCATTTTTGTTAAACCTTCTTTATCTTCAGGGTCTTCATCAATATCGCTATTTACTTCATCTAAACTCTTGGTCAAATTTTCGCCATTTATTGGTAGTGCTTGTATCTCTGTGTCTGTTCTATCTTCATGTAACTGCTCCTGTTCCTCTTCAATGTCGAATCTATCTGGTTGTCTTTCTGTGTCTATATTATCATCACTTATTGTTTCCTCTACAATGTCTCCTGCATGTAGTTGTGCAATTGTCTCTAGATCTTCAACAGTTACTGCTTCCAAAACATGATCATTAAGTGGTAACAACGCAGCACCTTCATCATATAATAGCGGTCGTAACACCGTCTCTTCATCAGCTATCATATTCCTCATATTATTCTCATCCACTATAAGTATAGGTGTGTTTTCGATGTCAATTAAATTTTGGAAATTATGGCCACCGCTCTCGATATTACTATAATTAACGTTACACTCTTCTAAAGTGGCTTTTGTAGTTTCAAACTTATCCTCAATTTGCTTAACAGGAATAACATTTTGGTTATGTTGTCGACGTGCAAGCTCTAACATTTTTTTGTGTTCTGTTCATTATGAGCCTAAAATAACCGATATTATTGTAAACTGCGCGCTGGAAATTGAACTAATCAATTACTTACTCTATTAATAATTGTTGTTGCAATGTTTGGCACTAAATTCACACATTAAATACAAAATTATAAATAAACATAACCCTACAACTTACACCTTCGACCAAATATTAATACACTACAACGTGACTGAATAATAAGCTAAAAGACCTTATATCCATTTAATTTTGTACATAAGGCTTTTTAGCTTCTTATTTGTTACTTAAGGTATTTTTGCCTGTGAAAATGATGATGCGGTGGAGACACACTTATTTTGTTCCTTGAGTTTTAGGCGTTTAAAATGGTTTTTAAGGTATTTTAGCCTAGTAATATTAAACTTTGCTGAACTCTTAAGCGTTTGGAACATCTAACTCATTTTAGCAAAAAAATGGAGTTAAGGCCTTTTTTCTTAGGACGGCAGTATTTAGCTTCCCTTTGGAGTCATGGCAACAATGGAACCTCCAGGCAATATCGACAAAAATTAAACATCAGCCAGTTTTCTGCTTAATGATGTATTATACTGAATTGGAAAATTAACATCCTGAAGATGAGTTCACAGATAAAAACAAAGTTCCGAACAAAGTGCAATTTTCGCTCGGCGGAAAAAGTGTTGATAATATGAACCCCCGAAAGTTGATCCATATTATTATCAAAGAAGAAATATAACCATACTAGGTTAATGAAAAATAAAAGGTAGACTTCTAAACTCAAAAAAATAATACATTTATCGACAAAAATCACAAACTTACATTGTCTTTTTCGCAGTCTGCGCAATCACAATGGCCCACATTTCGCACATGAAGCGCTGCACCCATAGTTCACCTCTTATGTCCTCGGAAAATTTTCCCTCGCAGAAAACACAGATTGCATCAACTTTTGAGTTGGGTTCTCTTCAAAAACGAATATCTGGACCATCACTAAATGAGCCAGAAACGATGCTGTCATCCCCTTCTTCAAATGATTCTGATTCTTCATTCTTTTTTGATCTGCTCTTTTTTTGTCTGGTTTTGTAAAGAAATTTTTTCGCCGACTCAGCTTGCCCACAAGAAGTGCTAGGTGTAGGAATCTGCTCTTGGTTATAACGAGAATTAATGGTGTAACTTTTCTTCTCAAATTCCTCTAGTTCATTTTTGTAGGGTGAACTGGTGATAACTGCCGTGGAAGAAGCTTTTCGACCTCTATTGCACATCTTTCTTTTTGGTCTGGGAACCGGGGTAATATCAACAGGCAAAATTGGCTTTTGCGTTGAAGACTTTGAATCGGGAAGTGAACTGCAACCAGCCTGTGTACGATTCTCATTTCCATCAGAGGCAGTCAATGGCTCACCTTGCAGTTCAGCTGCGATAAAATCAACATCTGTGAAGATTCCCCGATTACAAGGAAATATTCCGGTCTTAGAAAAACCATTGGTCGCTATTGGTCCAGTTTGACACTGAACATACGCTTGATTAAAGAGTTCTGCAATATCATAGGGTCCTAGGCGCCGCTCATTATGAAGCACCCAAAGGCGAATGGCTTCACTGTAATGGGTTTTTAATGCCCCCATAAACGTTTTGTCCAAGGGTTGGAGATTGTGTGTAGTATGAGGTGGTAGACATACTATGGTGATATGGTTTTGCCAGGCTAATTGTATAATTTCAATGTTCGTGTATGTGAATAATGTCCACCCAGCACGAAATAGGTTGCTTTGGACCCAACCCGAGGGATGGCATTTCCCTATTGAACCAAGTGGTGCATTCCTCATAAGATTATCGGACATACTTTTGCGGGGGAATATAAGCATCGGAGGTATGAATCTGCCACCAGCACTCATGCAACATATTACTGTCATTGTTGACCCTCTTTCAGCTTCAGTCGGTGCTCCAATTTGCCTTCTACCTTTCATGCCAATTACAATTTGAGGAATTTTTTGTTTGAACGATCGACAGGCTAGTTTCGTCCACATTAAAAACTCGATCGGCCGTAAATTTATGCTTTTCATATTCACCCTCCAGAAGATCGAAAAACTTGCTAATGGATTCCCTGATAAAACCATTAGCTCTCGAAATTGAAGTACCCATATGTTTCCGAATGGAAAGCTTGTCCTGGTGACGACGTAAAGTGATCTAGTCATGCACGTCCGGCTTTTTCTTTAGCACCGAATGTATGTTTTAGATTATTACGTACAGCTAACTGTAAAGCCATCACTTTCACATCTCTACGAGTCAATCCGTGGTTTTTACTTTCCATTAAAAGTAATATTGAACTAACTGCTCTTCAAGGTAAGTTGGCAAGACAGGCTTTCTTCCTAACTTTTTTCAGCTATTTCCTCTGCAGAATACTCTGTTTGATGGACGCAACGTTGCAGCGTTGTTTTTGGCGCACTATAAAGTTGACGGCTTTTTTGAGTCCATTGTTTTTTCACGTACGCAACAATTGCATTAATCATAGCTTGCTTGTCCCAAATTTTCCGACGAGGCGTTCCTGATAGTGAAGACTTTCCTTTCGGTGATGATAATTCTCTCTGCGGCATAATGGCAAGCCTACAACAATTAACTCTTGTTTGAAATCATAAACATCACATCCTATTGTCTTATATCCTCATCCTATTGTCTTATATCCTATATAGGTAGTTATACTATAGCTGGAGCTTGGAGCTGGCGAAACATTAGTAAATCGGCCCACAGTAAACTTTTGACTAACTATATATTTTTTAGAAACTAGTCATCAAATCAAAAAATATATATGCTGTTTGAAAGACAATTTAATATATGAGTTAAAATTTATTAAAATATATGTCGGCTTCTTAGGCTTAACATAGTGAAATTAATACATGAAACAAATTAATTTTTTTATTACGAAAGAAGTATGGTTATTGATAATTATCTAAATTAACACTTAATTTTTAATAATGGATATGACCACCTCTTGCCTTAATAACATCTCTCATACGATTAGCATAGACAGCGACCTCGGAAGTACTCCATGACGGGTGAAATGAGTCTGCTTAAAATAATATCGGCAAAATGATCAAAAGTTCTCATAGAATTCTCAGCAGCAGCAGACAATACTCAAGCATGTTGTATGAAATCAAAGGACTATGCACGAAGTGATTGAAGGGTTTTGAAGATTGAGTTGAGATGTACAAGGAATTATGCCCCTCAGTTGTTTAACCATCTTATTACCTTTTTGTAAAATTCCGTTATTAGTCAATAAAAAAGATGTACTGGTTAATTCATACTTTAACAGTTTGTCTACAGAATAACCCCGGTCTCTTGCAATCTCTACTAACCTCTGAGCATTTGATGTTTCTTTTATTACATCAACAGGTTTTTGTGCCACCTTAATCTCATTTCTTGATTTCGTGCTCAACGGTTTCCTAGCTTTTTCTATGAAGACTTCTTGACGAAAAGTTTCATATTTTCGTTGTCCTTCAATAAAAAATGTTTCTTTAAAGATGGTTTGCCACTTGCAAACTTTAGTGTTCGTTCCTCGTCCTTTTTGTTATAAGCTCTGAAAACTCGTGATGTAAGTCATACTCATCATTTTCCGTTGTTCCATACATTCTTCTGTGAAGAATGTTCATAGAATATGTCTCGTGCTTTATTATGTCCTGCAATGCTACAACTTCTGTTCGTCGGGTCATACCAATGATACCATTCTGTCCTTTTAGCTAGTTTATTATAGCACATCTCCACGCCTTGATCCATAGCAACACTACTAAATTTCTTGTCTCCATGTTGAACCACGAATTCGCCTTTCATAAACGCATCATATAAGCTAGGACGTTTCTCTCTTAGTTTCAACCAGTTTTCATAATAAACTGATCCCCATCTTGCATAATTGACTTTACCACAAGAAAAAATAAGGGCAATGCTCGGTTAAATGCAGACATGTGCAGTTTCCAGTTTCCTTCTCTGTCACCTCTTATTAAGTCCTGCAATACAGGGTAAAGTTCTTGAAGAAAGGCGTTTCAGTATAAGAACATCTTTGATTTCTCTTCTCCTGCCTTAGTAAACTCGGCGAAGTCGGCATTAAATTCGTGCTGGAGACTGAGTATGTTTTCAATAGTCTTTTTCGCAGTAATTGTTAAATTCGGTGGTAAATATCAGTTGAAGTTCTTTTGATATACGGTATACCCCTTCGTCACTCCCTCAGAGAGCTCCACAACTTTGACTAATCTTGAAAGTTTATCAGTGTTGTGAATATGGAGGCTTGACTTGTGGCAAGATGAGGAAGAATAGGTACACAGGCTGAAACAGTTTTTGGTATATGTATTTGTGGTATTCTGGGCATTAATGAATTGAAAGCACCCCATGAGGGTATTTTACTAAAGTCAAAAAAGTGACATCTAAGAAATTAAATGTCGATAAAAATCTAGCCAATGACCATGTCAACTCAATACTTTTAATTGTAGAAGTCACAGAGTCTGTTCTTGAGACATTGGATGGTACGAATTCACTATCAATGCATCCCCTATTTTTCGATTCAGTAAAATGTACTAGCTTTTGGCAACTCAAAACATCTTTTAGTTTCTTCTGCTGTTTGTCAATCACGAAGTCATCTATTCTTAGACAATGAGTGTCATTATGTTCAGTTTCACTCTGAAACAAGACTAGCAGAGCATCATGTGAGCCACCATTACCAGACATAGTGTTCTCCTCATGATCGAAGTTATCCATTGAACCTCGAAGTGGCTTATCTTTCACAAAGTGTGTAGAGAGTGGAACCCTGTGATTTTCTGCAAGAATTACTGACTTTCTGCAAAATAATAATTTGTCCTTTGAAGCGTTTCGTAGCTACTACATAAACCAGCATGAGTTAGCGATGTTATCAAAGTTTGGATTTGCAGGTTTCCTGGATTGCTTGTGCAGTTAAAACATGAAAAGGAGTTTATTCCGACCATTGTGGAACGTATGATATAATATCTGGAAGATAGTATCACATTTTCTTTTCACACTTTCATTTCCTTTGATTGATGATGATGATGATAATGTTGACAGCGCCATAATTTTTAGAAAAAAAAGTCCCAGAATTCAGGCCAGTGTTGCCAACTAACGATTTTGTGAACCAGCTAACCGCTGCGCTGATGGGTGATGATACAGCTAGTTGCATTGAATGACACACACACTTTATTAAAATTAGATTTGGCAATTCCCATTCTTCCTTAATTTTTTGATGAACGCCTTTATTAATGCCAGTCATTACACTGTCATCAACTTTGTTAGTGACTCACCCAATGCATTCACAATACTTTTCGCTGTCCAATTTTCCAATCAACAAGGTCTAAAAACGTGGAGATTATTTCTTGTCGAGTGGTACTGAAATATCTGACAATTCCTAGCTTTTTTTTAATGGACAGTTCTGTAGATTCATCAGTAATGAGGCTGTAAGGTCCATTAGAAATAAATGCTACTAAGGCATCCAAGAAATGTTGACTAAGGACAATTTTTATAATCTGTATATTTTGTCCTGTGGAGACTGAAATCACAAACGGCTTTACTACCCTTAATTCTACTTTTACATAGCACTCCCAGGTGATCAATGGGCAACATTGCACAATACTCGGCTACAAATAAACACAACGAAGCTTCTGCTTGTCTATTTTTTCGCTCGTTGAAAAAAACCACTCTCAACGTTGAAATTTTATTTCAACCACTTGTCCCATAATATACTATTTTCTACAGCCGTCAAAATAATTATTCTTTTATTTTTTTTTATGGCTGTAGAAAAAACGTTGTTTGTATTTCGTGGCAAAATTCGTGTTTTTATGGCGCGTTTGAATGACTTTTCTGCCTCGACCTAACGGTCTTGGCGAAAATTGATATTCTCACGCGCCATAAAAAAACACTCATTTCGCGCACTTAATACAAAAATTACTATTTATTTGCCGTCCGTCAAAGAACGGGACGGCTGCTGTTTGATGTTTCTGTGTTTTAACATGTTTTAAATCGTATAACTTAGCTTTAAGTGTGACTTTGCAATAAACACAACGAGCTTGACAGTTATTTGTAGATTTAGGTTGTAACCAGCCTTTGAATAGCGAATTATTTTCCCATCCCTTCCTATAATTTTGGTTATATTGCGGTTTTGGCATATTAAAGTTTTATATAAATTATTCATCTGGAATTACAATTCTTTAAGTATTAATATAAACTAGACTAGAGGTATTAGTAAATTATCTTACCTAATTATCAAAACTGTAATAATGAGATAATAAGATTATAAACAAATATGTCATTTGTCAAATGCAAGGAGCATTCTGTCTGATCAGGAGAGCATTGATGGCAATAGCAAAACTTAAAAATCGCCAATTGCGTTTGGTCGTAAAAGGAACCCCATATTGTGACCAAAAATGAAAGTTTATGGCTGACAACTCATTCAAAAATGGCTAGAATTCCGGTGTCCCGCAAGTACTACTAAGTTATGGCCAAACCACTAGTCAAAATGCCAGGTTTAGCCTTAAATGGCTAGGGTTGGTAACACTGATTCAGGCCCGTTGTTTTTAAAATGAAGCAGACTCATTTCTTAAGTCTCCTGCGTCACAAAATTTGTCATCTAGTTGGAAGTCATAATGTGAAAGATATTTCCTCTCCGAAATGCTTAACCAGTAGGTTTTTCATTTGCCTATGTGAAAGAAGAGACGCAAGTTCACATTCAGAATTCATAAATGAGGTAAGAGCTCTGTCTTTGCCACAAATTCTTAGAAGTCTCAAATCTCCTTTGTATTTTTTGTTATTACAAATAACACACAATTCCCCATCGCGTTTTTGTCTTGTGCTTTGTCATCTTCTGATGTTATCACTAGAGGATTTACTAGTTGAAGCCAGGTCAAGATTTTCACCCTAAAACAAATTAGATCACAACCGGACATATACATAAACCAAACTAGGTTAGAATGGAATGCAAGCGACAATGCTATCAAATAAGGTAAGTCCGGGAGAGATGGCCAACGTTTTTAAAGGTTTAGAATAATGGTAGTAAATAGAGTCATATTAATCCAATTTTTCACTACTAACATTTTTAAAGGTTTATTAACATACCATGATACAGATTGTATATTGTATATTGTATATTGTATATTGTATATTGATTACTATTTACATTATTATGTTTACTTAAATTTAGAATTTATTAAAGTTACATACAAAATAAGAAAATACCATGTTGGCCATCTGCCCCATAGCAGTATGGGAGAGATGACCAATACAATTTGCAAATAATATATATTAAAAAACTTCATTCTAAAGGACATTTCAAAAGTCATGCGTATTATTTTCTCTTTGCAATAGATTTTCCACATTTTTGACAAACATTTTCGTATGTCGTACAATTTTCATGCAACCAGAGTAAACAATTAACACTGTATCCAGTCATCATTTTTAGTTGTTCTTCTGTAATCTTCCCTACAACCAACACTTTCGTTTTCACCAAACTCACGATAGTCAATATCATCACTTTCGTCTTCTATTTCTAAATCTGATTCAGAACTGGAACTGACATCTTTTTTTGCTCGTTTTGTCTTCAGTTTGTAAATGTTTGCCTTTTTCTCGTTGTTTTTTGTCCCTGCACTTTTCTTCTTTTCCGTTTCACATTTACTCTTGTCCTTTTCAAGTTTCTTCTTTTCTTTTTCATTTTTCTGTGCAGCCTTGTCTTTCACTTTGGCGATGTTGTCTGCAGATGTTAAAACGGAACCCAAATTTTTAGTCCCGTTTTCGAAGGCTTTGAGGAATGCAGGGAATTGGAGATATTTGCTCTAACAATTTTCCTGGTGTGAAGTCTACACCTGACGTACCAGGTTCAGGCGTAGTTTCTCGCAGAACTTGAACAGTCGAAGTAGATGGTTCCGGAGTACGGTCTTCAGCGACAACTGGAACACTTAACTCGTTAGTAGCAGCTGTTTGCGGGTTTATTGGTTTATTTTTATTCGGTACTAGTGCGTCTGAAACTGCAAAAGCGTAGTCAGGTATACAGTCAGGTTTGAATGGGAAAATGCCTGCTGCCCTGAATCCAGAAACGACATTGGTAGGAATCGCGGATTTTCCCAACATTCACTCAAAAGCTGGCCGAACTGCAGCCTCGTTAAGCGTCTTCCAGGATGCGTTCTCAACCAATCCCTGCATGCATTATAATAGCTACTTTTGAGTGATTTAATACAGCTCTATCTAAAGGTTGCAAAACATTAGTCGTGTGGCTCGGGGAGGCACAGCAAGATGATGTCATTTGCATCCGCAAGTTCCAAGAGTTCAACAGAGGAGCCGTGTGACGCATGGCCGTCCAGTATTAATAATGCTTTTCCAGCAGGCTTGCGAGTTATAAAATGGTCTCGTAACCATTCAATAAAGATATATGTGTTGACATATGCTGACTTTTGGGGCATGTAAATTACGGAGCCTGGAGGCATGCCATCTTGGTGTTCACTTTTTATTTTTACCTTTAAGTACGCAAGCAGGAGGCAAAAATATACCTTCAGCATTGCAACATGCTATGCATGTTATAGTTTCTCCCTTTCTGCAGAAGTCACCGTTGAAACATTTTTAGAGCCCTTTGCGGCAACCACATGTCCTGGTCGGCTATTGAGTTGAAGACCCGTCTCGTCTACGTTCAAAATAGAGCCTGGTTTGTTATATAAATCGTTTTCTTCAACGTGGCCTGAAGAAGTTTAAAATAATTTCCAACTTCGCTTCGCTTCATTCCTTCACCCCGAGCAATAGAGACTCCCTCGGTTTTCCTAATAGACAGTTCAGAATTCCTCGATAAAAACAGTTTGAAGCCGTAACCGGCCCTCTCTTTTTCGGAGTTAAAATTGTGTTTAATTTTTAATTGTACAGCAAACTGGTAAGCTATTCTTCTCACGTCGTCTACAGATAAAGGAAACCCGCGTTTTTGCATTTTTTTAATAAGCAAAACCAACTTTTTTTCATTTTTTCGCCAAGAAAAGAATCGGGACCCATTCTGCCTTTTAAATGATTTTGTTGTTTTACTCTTCGTTCTAGAGTTTTGCGAGGAATTTCAAACCTCTGAGAAGTTGAGTTAACCGAAGAACCATTTCTCACTTCTACAATGGCCTGCTGTAAATGCTCTTCCGTCCAATTGCCCCTTACTGACGCGCACTTTCGCTTATACTTAGAAGGCATATTTCTAAAACAATAAAAATAAGACTTAAAATTTGGCCATCTATACCTTAATAACTGTTGGCCAACTCTCCCGATTAGTAGGGGATAGATGGCCAGCATAATTTCTGCTTTTACGATACGCGCTCAAACCTTATTTGAGGTTAGAAGTATTGCACAACGTTTGCACATTATAACTGTAACAAATACTTATCAAAAAAGTTAACAATTTCTTGGCAACTAATCAAGACAGTAGGTGCACGAAAAAAAATCAGGCTAATGAGAATTTTTAACGCATATTTACTCACCTCTTTATAATGTAAATACCACAATCACATTGACAACGTTTACACCTCAAATTATAGATCAAGTTTTAGTTAAAGTTAAATTTGTTATCAATATTTTATTGCAATGTGATATTAGCCACACTTGTGTGGCAATTCCCTAGAGAAATAATAAACGTTGGTTTATTATTTCTCTAGGGGCAATTCAATTTGACATTTTGTGATGTTTTTCTACCAGTTTTTGAATTTTATATTCATATACCTACACTGTTATTATTCAAAGGAGTATTTTAAGACTAAGCGATTTGAACGAGGGTTACAACTTGTACTTGTACAGTGAGTAAACCAATTAATTTAGAACGTTTATAATAGTGTTTGTCAGTTGTAGGTTGTTTACCTACCCTTGGGCCAAATATTTATTATCGAATCATATTTTTGAAATGGCCAACGCAAAGAATGATTATGAATAGAAATATTGAGTAAATTTGTGTATAAATGAATTCGCTAATCGTTTCTCCGACATCTAGTTCGATTATGAGAATTTGAACAGGCATATACGACAAGTTGCGTATAATTTTCAAACAACGAGAATCATTACGACAGTTATCTCAACAAATAAGTGTGTATTTTGTATTTTTATTTTTGCGTATTAAATTTATTACAATACTTAATTACAGGGTTAAGCTATAGAAAATGTCAAAGGACATTAAAGCAAAACTATATTTAAAGCCATGCAATTGGTTTAATGACAATTTAAATAACGATGGAGTGTTTTTTCCGAGGAAGCTTGTACCATCTCATGGGTTACATAAATTCACAAAATTACAGGATATGGCCTGCAGAGGTTCCAGATTTGTAAACCAGCTTGGCGATGATGAATTACATCAGGGATGCATCTGCACATACAGCCTTTCCAATACGTCGATATTTGGAACAATTTTATGACAATCGTATCATAACTTCAGGATTATGACTCACAATTCCATCTGAACTTACACCCCTGGTTTATTTTCTTTTTGGGTATTTAAAGGACAGTATATCGCACCACCTTGTACGCAGTTGAACTGAGAGATGCGATTACTGCCGCTACTAATGTAGAAGACTACCCGTCATGCTTTTTCAGAGCAGTGATGTCTCCACCTGTGCCTACAAGTAGTGTTGCCGATGATCATTGGAAAGAGTGACCTGTGTACATTTCTGGATTTGGTAGCTTTAAAAGTGTAGCTATATCTTTTCCCATAGACCCAAATTTATTAATGCCATTTTTTTGTGTAATGCATCTAACATTTAGATAATTAAAAAAAAGTAGATGCAGTTTTACTTGGACGAAGATTAGCATACTTTGTACAAATTTCCTAAAAATGACCAGTAATTGTAAATTTTCGATCTATATTGTTTTTGGTTTTAGGGACGGTTACAAGTATAGCTGATTCAAGGTCTTGCAGATCTTCAGTATTCATTGAGTGCAGCTCATTTGCTCGACAAGCACCCATTATTCCCGTAACTAATGCAACCTTAACAAAATATGTTATGCACTTAAAAGTTTACAATTTAGAATTTACATTACCTTTGTTGCAAGGTATTTCTCGTCAGGTGCTTTGTTAATGAATTGATTGATCTCATCTGAAGTATGTGTTTTAGCCTTTTTGGCTTGGTAACCCTCAGATTTACGTTTAAGATACGCACGCACGAGTAATTTTGTATGTTGATGTGATTTATGTTGAATGTAGCTCTCAACATGGAATAATGAGTCCATAACGATGATGATTTATATTTATTAGATTATTTTTTTCGTAGCGATCTCAACCAATTAGAAGGCTGGATTTAGTTAAGTTATCTTGTATAATTTCGATTATACCACTCCCTCTAACATCAACCAATGAAAAACGGCAAAATGCATAGTTACGCATGTATTAACATTTGATAATGTACATAGCAACTGACAATCACATACCTTCCTGATTAATAGGTGATAATCACACTCCTTCACAAACATCACGTTACCTGCTGTCAGTACAATTGTCATAACAACCACATTAACTGTACTTTTAATATTTAAAATACACTATTCAAACGTTGTTTATTGACTCGTGATATAATCTAGCCGAATGCAACTCGTGTCTTCTTGATTATCAAATCATTTCTGTTCCCACTAGATATATTGTTTTAGGCAATCACGCTCGTCCTTCGGACTCGCGCGATTGCCAAACAATATATCTCGTGTAAACAGAAATGATTATTTGGTAATCAAGAACCCACTAGTTGCATTATATGTGATTATACAACTCATTATAAATTTGGCCAATAGTAATTGGGAATTTAACTTAGTTACAAAGTATAGATAAACGGATATACCCTTGACGACGTGGTATAATCACTTCGGTGTTTCGGTGGGTCCAACAAAGCAAAAATAATGGATAATAATAATCTAGAGCCATGATGTAATAACTGTCTATTGCAAATTCGAGGTTAGCAGGTTAGGTTTTGCGTCAGTTTTGACACAAACTGACGCAAAACCTAACCTGTTAACGTCGAATTTGACATAGACTTACAGTGCCACCAACATAAACAGTGCCACTAACACAAACAGTGCGAACCTAAGAAATAAAATAATTTATTATTGTTGGTCTATTCATTATATAATCGTAACGAATACCACTCGAGCAATCGAAAATAATAATTATTTTTCACTCGTAACTCGACGTAATCCTTAAAATACCACTCGAGCTGTGCTCTCGTGGTTTTTCGCAGATTACGTCTCGTTACTCGGAAAATAATCGATTATTTTCGATGCTCTTGTGATATTATAACTGATTATACAAAATCGATTATATTAGAGTAACTTCACTAGGCGACGCAATACATAACTTTTATCAACTTGATGTTATTTTCATGGAGATGACTTCCAGCTAGGTTAATACAAACAAATCGAGCTGCCAATAAAATATTTGATTCTAATATTAAAATTTACTCAAAAAATAATCAAATGGAATACAATGCGTACTTCAAACAGGTTATAGGTCTCAAACTTCCTGCACAATAACAAATCGTGCCAGTTTGACTGAATAATCCTCCCGCTGACGCGGTCGGACTATTTAACCTGTCAAACTGACACTCTTTTATTATTGTGCAATAAGTTATCGACATATAACCCGATAATATCGAAGTACTTATAGTATTACTTCTGATAATTCTCCAAAATATGCTAATATAACATTTTCAGAGAATGAATTGGTGTATTTGAGACCTTGCCAATCCATAAATGCCTTGTACACCATGTTGTATCTTTTGCGGGACTTTTCGGGCAACAAGTATATCAGTCGCCTAGATTCAAAACCCGAGTCCAGGTAAATACAACTTGAGATAATGCAAAAAACGCACAAAATCTTTATTTGAGCGAATTAAGTAACCAAATTTTTGTACGTAGGTTACCAATGATTTTGCAAAGTAATTAAATCAATTCAAGATTTCAGAAGCAGACCGAAGTCTTTGAAAATGAATCAATAGGATGGACATGTAGGGTTTTGCTCCGAAACTCTTAAAATTTGATTTAAAAAAAAACGCCAATAAATACTGAACATAAGTTTTATTCTTACTTAATACATAATAGTAGTTTATTTATCTAGAACGAAAAGTGACATTTTAAAGGACGAGAAAGTTGTTTGCGTCCGAGGCGTCAGCCGAGGAAGGAATTACTTGCGAGGACCTTTAAAAACACTTTTCGTTCGTGCTGAATACAACGGTTTATTTCATACTGCAAGTTTAATGAATTTTAAATAAAAGGTTGTAAATCATTTCAAACTTCATGTCAACAGCTGACGTATAATTTTAAAGTACTTGAACTTTAAAATTTCACTTTAAAGTACTAGGACTTTAATGTTCCATTTGTTGTACCATAAATAAGTTTTAAAGTACTTGAACTTTAAAATTTTACTTTAAAGTACTAGAAGTGTAATGTTCCATTTTTTGTACCATAAATAATCCGAAAAATGTAATTTTTGACATCAGTATGAAACTAAACTAAATATCTAAATACCAAAATCAACTATTTCTTCTTCACAGTTCTCTTCTTCAGTTATTTGTTCCCTCTCCAATATATTTTGGAAAACGTCTTTAAAAAAGACTAAGGCATCTTCTTTTCCCCATTCATTCCCATAGTGTTTTTCTAATAACTTGGCAATACTTTTTTCTTATCCTTGTTAATAGGTACTCCAGTTTCCAATACCATTGGGCTCATTTGAGAGAATTTTTTTCCTCTTTTGCATAAGCTTTTGGGTGTGCACAAGTCATGTCTATAAAATGCTTCACCTCTTACAAGTGGTGCTCCGTTTTTCCCTTTAATAATAATTATTCTTTTTGAAGGTTGAAATTTAAAATGCCAGTAACCTGGTTGCTTCAAAACCTTTTGAGTTTCGCTTCTCCAATCTTTAATGACAATATCACTTCCAATTTTGTAAACAGTCGCAAACTTTTTGATTATATTGATGTAATCATCAGGATGAACAACTACCGTATGTTTTTTATAGATGTTCTCAATTTGACCAAAAACGCGGTCTGGGGGAATATAGGAGTGTCCGACAACTGGAAACATCAACTCAGTTCTTTCAATCTGCGGTGGGGCTTCATACTGTAGCCAATAGTTTAGCATGCCAATGACTGTGGACTTTTTATTTTTGCTCCACATCCATCGCAAACGAGGCGAATTACTTTATATCTTCCCCAAATTCAAAATTTGAAAGAGATTGGTGTAAAGAGGATGAAATTTCATTTGAACTTCTCTGGTGGCCCAACTCTGTCCAAACATACGTACTAACATTATCTGCATTCAACTTACTTGTGGATGTTCCACAAACTATGGCTAAGTGGTAAAAGTTAATTTGCATACTGAAGTACGCGGACTGGTCCGGGAGTTTTGGAAGTGCCAATTTTTTTTGACAGTCGAAGGAGAATGTGATCATTTCTTCTTTTTCTTCTTGAAGAAGTTTATAGAAACTGCCAGCTCTTAATTTTTGCAGTCGTTGCTGTGCTAGTAAATTAGCTTTCTCACTCTCATTTATTTCTTTTTTTATTTGAAGTTGAAATTGTAGGCATGTAGAACATAAGTCTGTCTTTGGTATGTCAAAACCAATATTGAAATTTTTATTAAAATAATCTCTAAAGAAACTTTCTTTTACTTTTAGTTCCTCGTTATTGACCATTTTGTCGTTATATATTTTCCAGAGTTTACAGATACTTAATTCAGCAGGCAATCTATTGAATGTTTTTGATCGGCAATACTGTGATTCCGTACATTTTAGAGATTCAATAAACTGCTTTATTGCTTGTCTTTTATTTTCATTCTTATGTCCAATTCGACCTCCTCCCCTTTTTTCAATGGGCATAAGCAGGACCGCGCCAGCATCAATGGCCGCCTGTGTGCAGAGCCAAATTTGCCGCCCCAAAATTTACATTTTTGTTGTAAAATATAAATTTTATGTAGTACATACCTAGTTTAACTGTAACAAATCAAATTAATTTAAGTGAAAAACAGAAATGTTAAAAGTTTTATTAACAATAAAATTTACAAAAAAAATAGTGGAATAAAATTAATAAAAAAACAACATTTTAGAAAATTATAAAAAAGCAACTTTCCTAGCTTTTTTCTCCGCAAATTCTTTAATTACTAATTCTAAATCGATGGAATCCATCGTGTCGCTTTCTATAGCTATTATAGACAGATTATTTAATCTGTTTTGTGACATTGTGGATCGCATATAATTTTTTATAATTTTTAGTTTGGAGAAAGATCTCTCACCAGACGCAACTGAAACTGGTAACGTGAGTAATATTCTAAGAGCTATTGACATATTTGGAAATGATGCTATGAGCTGATTTTCAAAAATATATTCAAGAATGGACTGGGGCTCTAACTGATGCTTTTCAGCTGAAGTAGGTTTAAGATGTAATTTTAAAGATTTTATCTCTTCAAATAATTCTATTACATCTACATCTGATTCCTTTCTAGAATCATCAGTTAGATGAAGGTGTAAATCTTTACATCATTGTAATAGCTCGTTTTCCGTTAAATCAAACATATTATAGAGAAATCCAAACATAGTATCATATCTTGTTTGATCTAATATATTAAGGGCCGGTTGCAGAAAGCAACGTTAAGTCTGGTGTTAGCTAACGCGACGTCAAAGTGAACAAAAACGAATCAAATCTCAAATGGTTATGGTAACTAATACATTAGTAAACAAAATTTGATGCGATTTTGTTCACTTTGACGCGACGTTAGCTAACACCACACTTAACATTGCTTTCTGCAACCGGCCCTAAAATAAACGTTAACTTTACAATAATTTTTTGGATCAATCACTGTGTTCATAATCAAATTGTCTGGGTTTTCTTCGTGGTCTAACAGACTGAACAGCAGGGAAATTGTTACGGTATTATTTCATCAAATCGACATAGGTCGTATTGATTGTCCGAAATCGGGTACAAACTACAGGGTTCGCCGGCTTTACTAAAAAGAACACAGATCTGAATGTGTTGGAGCAGATTTTGTTGCTCCGATTCCTCGCACTTAGCTCAGTCGGGAAGGCGTGGTTCGAAAGCTCAAGGAAAAACCGGCGGCACTTACCCTAAAGATTGCTTAAAATAGATGCCTAGAGCGCCACTTGTTTCTAGATAGGGAATGGCAAACGTGTTAGAAACAAGAACACACACGTAGCCTATGGAGAAGTCCTCCATGTACGTTGTCCTCGCCGCGCTGTCCAAGCCTCCACCGAGTCTTCAGATAAAACACCAAGAGTGGCCATAAACAAATGACTTACCTTAAGGCCCACCCTTGTTAAATAGTAACAAAAGCACACTAATACTGGCCCAAATTCTGGGGGGCATGCTTGCTCATAAGACATGCTTTAGCTTTACAACCGCAGTTACACCTGGCCTTTGCCCAAACTAAATTACTTAGGAACCCAGAAGGGGTTCAGAACTCGACAAATAAACCGACTGACTTTAACAGATTTATTATAGAATGAGTTAAATTTACAAACAAGTTTACACTGAAATAATCGCCCGGAGGCGAGTTTAAATTTCATAAAAAAAGAAAAGCACACCCTACTTGAACATGAAAGGGTACCCAAGCAAAGTTACCTTAATGTCTAACGATGTTATTACAAAATTACAAGACAAGATATCCAGGGTCAAGCCCCTGATGTCAACAAGCAAATCAAATTCTAAAATTCGGCGAGCGTACGCAACGTTTTGATCACTGGGGTTGCACAGTAAAAATTACAGACGCCACTTATCTCGGCACACAAGATATATCGCACATACAATAAATACCTGGAGCTGTAAGCATGTTGGGGTAGCGATGACGTCCTCGGCGGAAGCTTGGCAAAGCTGCTGCAGGGGGATCCAACTTGGGAGAGAGAGCGGGAGTCGGCGACGGAGCTGGCGAAGATGACTTTAGTTTTCGGGGTGGCCCAGCGAACGTAATCAGAATTTGCAACTGCAATAATCCTCGAACGACACGAGTACACAGGCGGGGATAATAAAACGACGTTAGAACTATATGTGCACCAATGGCAAACTTTGCGTCCCTCTGTACTTAGAGAGCGGACAACAAAACGATACGATAAACGACGCCTTTCCCCTTAACTTCACGATCGCCCCGGCGTTCTTTTTGCACCTACGGCTATAAAAGCTGTCGCCGAAGTACTTAAGCACGAAACAACGTAACCCCCCCGGTTCCGAGGACCGGGGTGTGAACTTCACCACACAATTGTGTTATTCGAGGGTTCGCTACTAATTAATTTTAAAATCGCGGAGCTTACTGATTGCTCCCGCGCTAACGAAGAGTCCATCTCACTTTTACTAATCCAAACTGAATCTTTCGTCTCCTTGTTGCAACACGAAAGAAAACACTGCATCATAAACTCAGGGGAAACCCCGATTAAAACAAAGCACAAGGGAAGTCTCACATACTTGGAACTGCCAAGTCAGGAAAGTCCAGGGGTATCAAATGTCTTAAATTCAGAAGTTAAATTAATCGAAAAGAAAGTTTGGGCTTTACAGAACGTGGCCCTATTACTTGGGCACAACAGATTAATCAAAACTAATTTCCAAAGAGCTTGCAGTGTGCTACTGAAGGCCAGGCACTTAAGGTGCCTTATCGATAAACTGAAACAAAGCTGTCTTTGAAAAGGAAAGCAGTATTAAGGTCTGAAGTCAGAAATATAATGCACAGAATAACAAGAGCTCTACTAAAATTTTCTTCCTTTTGACAATTTGTTCGCGAGACCGAATAGTATCAAAAGTCCCTAACGGCGTTAAGAATTCTACGAAAGAAAGCAGCTGAGCTGCGTGCGAGTATAGATTACGTCACCTTAACAGAAATAAGCCTGACCTGATACCAAAATTTCGACGGATATGAAAGTTGTAAATGATTTACAATGAAATGCAAGGTCCCAAAGAAACTAAATAGCCTCGTGAGAAACAATGCAATACAAACAAGCCCGGGCAATTCGCTGCCGCAGCTTGAATGACTTTAAATTACACGATCGGTTTTAAAGCAGGGCCCGTTTTAGAGCAGAACCGGCTTCAGAAATTAACGAGGTCGAACATAATCTAACAAAGTTTTCCACATCCAGATTGAGTCTGGAATGTGATCGATCGGAGGAAGCAATTGATTCCACAGCAACTGCACAGTACACAAGATTGAAAAATAAACAACGGAACAGAGTGTCGTGCCCCACTCAACACCCACTAGGCTATGTTGTTTTGAAAAGTGAGAAAACTAAAAACCACAGGAATGGTTCAACACACCTAGTTTAATGAATAATGAATAATATTATGCAACATATCCTTCTACTACCTACAATGTTGTTAGCAACGATATCATCTTTAAAGAGACACTTTGCTATACAATAACCCAAAGGATATTTGCTTAACAATCTGCTCACAATTGCTGGTTTTCTTACGTTAACTCTGCTGCATCCACTTAAGTTAATTCCTGCCAATTTGTAAGTGTGACGTTTTTTATACAATACACCACAATTACTTGTTAAGTTTTAAACATCCAGATTGCGTCTGGAATGTGATCGATCGGAAGAAGCAATGGGTTCCACAGCAACTGGGCAATACACAAGAATGAGAAATAAACAACGGGCAAGGGTGTCGTGCCCGACTCAACAGCCACTAGGCTATGTTGTTTTGAAAAGCTAGAAAACTAAGAACCACAGGAATGGTTCAACACACCTAGTTCAATAAATAATGATAAATATTGTGTAACATATCCTTCTACTATCTCCAATGTCGTTAAAAACGATTTTAGCTTCAAAGAGAGACTTTGCTATACAACAACCCAAAAGATATTTGCTTAAAAACCAGTTCACAATTGCTGGTTTTTCTATGTTAACTCTGCTGAATTCACTTAAGTTAATTCCTGCCAATTTGTAGGTGTAACGTTTTTGATACAATACACCACAATTAGTTGTTAAGTTTTCCACATCCAGATTGTGTCTGAAATGTGATCGATCGGAGGAAGCAATTGATTCCACAGCAACTGGACAATACACAAGAATGAAAAATAAACAACGGGAAAGAGTGTCTTGCCCCACTCAGCACCCACTAGGCTATGTTGTTTTGAAAAGTGAGAGAACTAAAAACCACAGGAATGGTTCAACACACCTAGTTTAATGAATAATGAATAATATTATGTAACATATCCTTCTACTACCTACAATGTTGTTAACAACGATATCAGCTTTGAAAAGACACTTTGCTATACAATAACCCAAAGTATATTTGCTTAAAAATCTGCTCACAGATGTTGGTTATCTTATGTTAACTCTGCTGCATTCACTTAAGTTAATTTTTGCCAATTTGTAGGTGTGACGTTTTTGATACAAAACACCAGAATTACTTGTTAAGGTTTCCACCTCCAGATTGTGTCGGGAATGTGATCGATCCGAAAAAGCAATAGGTTGCACAGCAACTGGACAATACACAAGAATGAAAAATAAACAACGGGAAAGAGTGTCGTGCCCCACTCAACACCCACTAGACTATGTTGTGTTGAAGAGTTAGAAAACTAAGAACCACAGGAATGGTTCAACACAGCTAGTTTAATGAATAATGAATTGTATTATGTAACATTTCCTTCTACTATGTACAATGTTGGTAACAACGATATCAGCTTCAAAAATACAGTTTGCTATACAATAAGCCAAACGATATTTACTTAAAAATCTGCTCACAATTGCTGGTTTTCTTATGTTAACTCTGCCGCATTCACTTAAGTTAATTATTGCTAATTTGTAGGTGTAAAGTTTTTGATACAATACGACACAATTAGTTGTTAAGCTTTCCACACCCAGATTGTGTCTGGAATGTGATCGACCGGAGGAAGCAATAGGTACCACAGCAAATGGACAATACACAAGAATGAAAAATAAACAACGGGAAAGAATCAAAGAATGTCGTGCTCCACTCAACACCCACTAGGCAATGTTGGTTTGAAAAGTTAGAAAACTAAGAACCACAGGAATGGTTCAAGACAGCTAGTTTAATGAATAACGAATAATATTATGTAACATTTCCTTCTACTATCTACAATGTTGTTAACAACGATATCAGCTTCAAAGAGAGACTTTGCTATACAATAACCCAACAGATATTTGCTTAAAAATTAGCTAACAATTCCTGGTTTCCTTATGTTAACTCTGCTGCATTCACTTAAGTTAATTCCTGCCAATTTGTAGGTGTGACGTTTTTTATACAATACACCACAATTACTTGTTAAGCTTTCCACATCCAGATTGTGTCTGGAATGTGATCGATCGGAAGAAGCAATGGGTTCCACAGCAACTGGGCAATACACAAAAATGAAAAATAAACAACGGGAAAGAGTGTCGTGCCCCACTCAACACCTACTAGGCTATGTTGTTTTGAAAGGTTAGAAAACTAAGAATCACAGGAATGGTTCAACACAGCTAGTTTAATGAATAATGAATAATATTATGTAACATTTCCTTCTACTGTCTACAATGTTGTTAACAACGATATCAGCTTCAAAGAGACACATTGCTATACAATAACCCAAAAGATATTTACTTAAAAATCTACTCACAATTGCTGGTTTTCTTATGTTAACTCTGCTGCATTCACTTATAGTCCGGTCAAAATAGACATTCACGGTTACAATAATTCGCAAAAAGCTGAATATTGGTACACATGTTGAGAACACCATCATAAACAAATTGTGAAAAGTCCCCATCGATCCCACGTGTGCAAAAAAAATTATTCAAGGTCAAAGTTTCCGAATACGGGTTTTTTACATTTTTAGCCAAACGGTCAGTGTTATCATAAAAATATGTCAGACAAAAATTGTAGATCATGCAATTATCTATAAAACTTGTTCTTGCACTTTTTTCCTAAGAATTTCCATTTCTGAGATATAGCGATTCTAAAAGTTGAAAGAGTCGTGTTCTCCATAATATGCACACGTTTCCACGCCACCTGTGAGGTAGTGTACTTGGCTCGTTTTTTTTAACGTGGTTTCCCCGGTAGGCCTATCCCATGATGTAATTATGTAATGGAACTTCAAGTGCTGTCTTCTCTTTCTTCTCATTCTCCTTCTTCTCATTCTCCTTCTTCTTCTTTTTCTCATTTTTCTTCATCTTCTCCGTCTCATTCTTCTTCTTCTTCTGCTTCTTCTCCTTCTCCTCCTCCTCCTCCTCCTTCTTCTTCTTTTTCTTCTGCTTCTTCTTCTGCTTTTGCTTCTGCTTCTTCCTGCTGGGTGCAAGTGAATTGTTGTAACAGCGAAGCATCAGTTGTCTTGTCGCTGATGTCGTAAGAATCCTCTTCTGTTGGAGATTCAACATTAGAGCAGGACTGGCCTTGACACCTGGTGCATTTTTCAATTATAATAATTTTATCACCATACTTCAACTTTAATCGTATCTTAATGGTTCTGTTTAGTGATGGGCATAACCGGACAATTTTCATAACCGAATTATTTGCATTCGAATCATATTAATAACCGATTGATTATTTGATTACTCATTCGAATCAATTCTGGCTCTCGATTCGTTTCGATTAAGTCAGCCGGTTTGCCGGTTGAAGGTTCACCGCCATCTGCATCGGCATCGTAACTTGCAGATAGCAGAGGAACTCAGTTAATCGTTAATTATAATAATTGTATAAATGATTTTTATTTGATTTCTAAGAAGTTTAAACCATTGAGAATAGCTATATCAATACTAATCATAAATAAATTATAAATATGCGAATACAAAGTATCTATTGAATCTATTTTTAGTTCCTAAAATTCTCTAGTAGTCAGCCTTCCGCGGTTCTAAGGAAGCACACTTAAAATTTTCAACATCGAAATCCACTTCTTGTCCTAACTGCTCCGTTATTAAAAATTAAATATAAATATGTTACGATATTGGAAAATCTTATTTCGCTTTCTGTTTATCCCTATTAGGCATAATCAACCGCGTTTCGAAGCAAAAATTTAGGCCGTTATAAACACAGCTTCGGCAAATCTCTGACTCAGCAGAACGTTATCTTTAAGGGGATTGAACACGCTATTTAGTTTTTGTTTGCGGCAACGTTGGCCCATTATACGTAGCACAACTTTACGTCCCATAAATTTAACTCGTCGACTAGTATCAAATGTCTTAATAACATCAACAATCTGCGGCGAGCCTCACTTGGGTCAATCAAGTAGGTACATAGTAGAAAAGGTTATATGAGTTATGATTATTTACAGAATTTCGGGTCGCTGAGACGCGGCACGAAGTACGTATCAGGTTGAGGTTATTTTTGATTCGATTACTTGGAACGAAAACCGAGTTACACAGGTTATTTCAATAACCGGATAAAAGGTTATTTTTGATTCGAATAAGCCCATCACTAGTTCTGTTATCTAAAGTTGAATTTTCTCAAATATTTTTTAATTCTTCTAATGTAAACTGACAATCATCGCTATTTTCAATGTATGTAAATATTTCTTCCATTGCAAGATTCGTAGCTTCATCTTCAGGAGGACCGACTTTACCCCCAGTGGACGGTCTCAAGAAGGAAATGCAGCAATCATTATGATACTTAGCCTGAGTAGCAACTAAATCATATTCAAATTCAATGCGAGCAGTAACAGCTCTTGCTACATCATCAGAACGAGTCTGAGCTACTTTCAGAACAGATTCTTTGAATGAAAGTGTAGCAACTTTACAAATTCTACGCCGGTATTTCATTGCTTTTTTCTTGTCATACTCTTCATTCAATTCATCACCGCAAAATAAGCAAAATTCTTTAAAACAAAAAACTGATTCACTTACGCGTGTTCTAGTACGAGGAGGACTTATTTTAGAGGCACTGGCTTGCTCCTCTCTATGTTGTCTTTTAACTGCAGCAATAGTACTCTTCCGAGTATACTTTTTACGACACTGCACGTGAATTGTCACATATTTCTGGTCTTTCAAGTATTCAGAAAATCCATCATCTCTTTCAACACTTGCATCAATCAACGTTTTCATGCCACGATCAACAGTAACAATTTCACTTTCAGTCTTCAGTCTTTATTACAAATGAAGCAAAATTGCGACATTTTTTTGGCAGATCAATATTTTAACTTATACTATAGGTCCCGTAATGTATATAGGCGGCGTACTCGTGCATATTATGGAGAACACGACTTTTTCAACTTTTAGAATCGCTATATCTCAGAAATGACAATTCTTAGGAAAAAAAGTGCAAGAACAATTTTTATAGATAATTGTATGATCTACAATTTTTGTATGACTTATTTTTATGATAAACTGACCGTTTGGCTGAAAAATTCAAACATTCTATTTTTTAGAACTTTGACCTTGAATATTTTTTTTTGCACACGTGGGATCGATGGGGACTTTTCACAATTTGTTTATGATGGTGTTTTCAACATTTGTACCAATATTTAGCTTCTTGCGAATTTTTGTAAGCGTACCACTAGTTTTCGAGCTAACTTGACTGGACTACAAGGGGTATGTGATTTTCAACTTGTTTTGAAGTTGCTTATAGCTCATACTGTTGTTAAATTTCAGAAAAATATCTTGAATTTAATGGAAATTATGTGCCTGATTACATATTAAATATATTCGCCAATGTTCTTGAACATGTATTTAACTCGCTATTTGAAACTGATAATATCAATTAGTTTTCCACAGTGCAACTGCTATTGTCGGTGTCTACAATAGATTTATCAAGGAGCTACTCGACTTTAACACAAATATACACTAAGAATAAAAGAAGACGAAGAGGAAGACATTCAATTTCATGGTTACAATTAATAAAACAAGCAGACGGCTGAACCATCTGGAGACATGGAAGGTAGAGAGCTGATCTTAATTTTACCGTGTTGTAGATCCAGATCTCATTTTATACGGAGCTGAACTACAATCAGTAAAATTTAACATGGGGTATGTGATTTTTAACTTGTGTTGATGTTGCTTATAGCTCATACTGTTGTTAAATTTCAGAAAAATATCTTGAATTTAATGGAAATTATGTGCCTGATTACATAATATTAAATATATTCGCCAATGTTCTTGAGCCAGTATTTAACTCGCTGTAAGGAATTGATACATATCAATTAGTTCTCGACAGTGCAACTGCTATTGTCGGGCTCTACAATAGATTTATCAAGGATATGCTCGACATTAACACAACTATCGACCACAGAATAAAACAAAACGCAGAGGAAAACTAGCAATATCATGGTTAGACGGAATAAAACAGACAGATGGATGGACTATGTGAGGGCATAGAAGGTAGAGAACTGACCTTAATTTTACCGTCGTTGTTGATCTAGATCTCTTTTTATACATAGCTGAGCTACAATCAATAAAATTTAACATGAGGTATGTGATTTTCAAATTGTTTTGATGTTGCTTATATCTCATACTGTTGTTAAATTTCAGAAAAATATCTTGAATTTAATGGAAATTATGTGCCTGATTACATATTAAATATATTCGCCAATGTTCTTGAGCCAGTATTTAACTCGATGTTAGGAATTGATACATATCAATTAGTTCTCGACAGTGCAACTGCTATTGTCGGCGTCTACAATAGATTTATCAAGGAGATGCTCGACATTAACACAACTATAGACCACAGAATAAAACAAGACGCAGAGGAAAACCAGCAATATCATGGTTACAAGGAATAAAACAGACAGATGGATGGACCATGTGGGAGCATAGAAGGTAGAGAACTGACCTTAATTTTACCGTCGTTGTTGACCTAGATCTCTTTTTATACAGAGCTGAGCTACAATCAATAAAATTTAACAAGGGGTATGTGATTTTCAACTTGTTTTGAAGTTGCTTATAGCTCATACTGTTGTTAAATTTCAGAAAAATATCTTGAATTTTATGGAAACTATGTGCCTGATTACATATTAAATATATTCGCCAAAGTTCCTGAACATGTATTTAACTCGCTATTAGAAACTGATAATATCAATTAGTTCTCCACCGTGCAACTGCTATTGTCGGTGTCTACAATAGATTTATCAAGGAGCTACTCGACCTTAACACAAATATACACCAAAGAATAAAAGAAGACGAAGAGGAAGACATTCAATTTCATGGTTACAATGAATAAAACAAGCAGACGGCTAAACCATCTGGAGGCATAGAAGGTAGAGGGCTGACCTTAATTTTACTGTCGTTGTAGATCCAGATCTCATTTTATACAGAGCTGAACTACAATCAGTAAAATTTAACAAGGGGTATGTGATTTTTAACTTGTGTTGATGTTGCTTATAGCTAATACTGTTGTTAAATTTCAGAAAAATATCTTGAATTTAATGGAAATTATGTGCCTGATTACATATTACATATATTCCCCAATGTTCTTGAGCCAGTGTTTAACTCGCTGTTAGGAATTGATACATATCAATTAGTTCTCGACAGTGCAACTGCTATTGTCGGCGTCTACAATAGATTTATCAAAGAGATGCTCGACAGTAACACAACTATAGACCACAGAATAAAACAAGACGCAGAGGAAAACCAGCAATATCATGGTTACAAGGAATAAAACAGACAGATGGATGGACCATGTGGGGGCATAGGAGGTAGAGAACTGACCTTAATTTTACCGTCGTTGTTGATCTAGATCTCTTTTTATACAGAGTTGAGCTACAATCATTAAAATTTAACAAGGGGTATGTGATTTTCAACTTGTTTTGATGTTGCTTATAGCTCATACTGTTGTTAAATTTCAGGAAAATAACTTGAATTTAATGGAAATTATGTGCCTGTGAACATATTAAATACATATGCCACATTAACACATTTATACACAACAGAATGAAAGAAGACGAGGAAGAAGACAAGCAATATCATGGTTAGAAGGAATAAAACAGGCAGATGGATGGACCATCTGGAGACATCGGAGGTAGAGAATTGATCTTAATTTTACCGTCGTTGTAGATCCATATCTCATTTTATACAGAGCTGAACTACAATCAGTAAAATTTAACAAGGGGTATGTAATTTTTAACTTGTGTTGATGTTGCTTATAGCTCATACTGTTGTTAAATTTCAGAAAAATAACTTGAATTTAATGGAAATTATGTGCCTGATTACATATTAAATATATTCGCCAAAATTCCTGAGCCAGTATTTAACTCGCTATTAGGAACTGATAATATCAATTAGTTCTCCACAGTGCAACTGCTATTGTCGGTGTCTACATTAGATTTATCAAGGAGCTACTCGACTTTAACACAACACCAAAGAATAAAGGAAGACGAAGAGGAAGACAATCAATTTCATGGTAGCAATGAATAAAACTAGCAGACGGCTGAACCATCTGGAGGCATAGAAGGTAGAGGGCTGACCTTAATTTTACCGTCGTTGTAGATCCAGATCTCATTTTACACAGAGCTGAACTACAATTAGTAAAATTTAACAAGGGGTATGTGATTTTTAACTTGTGTTGATGTTGCTTATAGCTAATACTGTTGTTAAATTTCAGAAAAATATCTTGAATTTAATGGAAATTATGTGCCTGATTACATATTACATATATTCCCCAATGTTTGTTAAGTCATTTTGCTATTTCAGATGCTTAATTGCATTTCACGCCGTTAGTTAGGTCATTTTGGTATTTTGAATAGCCGCCTAAGCTTAGAGCGGCGCGCCCGTATGCTAAGCCCTTTTAGCTCTTTATTTGGCTCCATCGCCTAATTCCAGAATCACGATTTCGCACATAGTTAGCCTAAAAAGCAGTATTTGTCGTCGGTTGGAGCTCTCCTCTGATGGCGTTTTTCTGAATTCTGAATAGCACGCTGTGGCGGCGTGATACCAGCGTGGCCCGCATTGGTTTGTTTCATTTAGCACGCTGTGGCGGCGTGATACCAGCGTGGCCCGCATTGGTTGGTTTCATTTCATCGCCTTGCGATTCGCTGTGGTTTAGTCACGTGGGGGACGCGGCCAAGGTGACCTTTTGCCAACGCTTCCCTCGGGCATTGAGCCGAGAGCCGTCGATCAAGCAAGTGGTCGCAGAGGTTGTGCTTTCGTGCGGCGCTTCCGCCCTTGGCGGGGGCGTCAGTCGTTTTCCCGTCGGGTGCTGCTTCAGCAGTTATGTTGCGGGCGTTTTCGCCTTGAAGGCAGTCTTCCAGAGCCCGTTGCAGAGAGCGCTTGTGTGTGGTGGTGGTGATTCGAAATTTGTCGAGTGATCTTCGGCGTAACGTGGGTGTTTTGGAGCCCAGTTCCTGCTACTATTAGTGAGGGGTCGTGCCCCCTTCATCTCGACCTACGAGGATTTGGTTCAGCAGAACGAGTGAGGCCCCCATTATTTTCGTCGTCCCGTTGTACGCGTCTTGACGCGTCTCCCGTCGCCATTGAGGCGGTTATGCATTCACCCCCTTTCGCCGTTGTAACACCGAAGGTACCTACCACCTACGATTGCAGCTCGTCGCAACTCAGCTGTACCAGGCTCCCTCGCCGCCTACGCATTAAGGTATGTGCCTTTAACCTGATTACCGCTGTGAACGCGAGTGTTACTCATTACTACTCATTACTACGCTAGTGTATTCATTCAGACTGCAGACAGTTCAGGCCGTGAAGGCTAATGTAAATCGTCGCTGCCATTGCATAAGGCAATGTGTATCTTTGTACCTATTATTGCTGTTCACTAATGTTCAACATCTGTCGTTAAGCTTAGAGCGCGCGTGCCAGCTGGTGCCCTTAATTATAGGGTAAGGTTAGATACAGGGCGACGCATTCTGCTACCCCATTGTAACTCGAAGTGAAATATATGATTGCTTAGTTAAGGGAACTATTGTTTGTTTCGGTTTGTGCATGTTCTGTTACAGATAGACGCCCCTTTATTGTACGAATTATTGTACGACGGAACGAGGAAGCTGTGAGCGTGCAGGTGAGTGAGACAGCTGCGTAGTCGTGGTCGGATGGACACCTAATCACAATCCTTGCTTAAGGCAATCCCGAAATTGTTGTTTGACCTTGCAACTCTTGAATAATCCTATTGGCGGAGTATTTTTGCATGCTTCGCTCCCGTCTAACCGTCCAGGCCCGGTTAGCCGGGTTAAGACAGGCTTGGTGGCGCCCTCATAATTTCGACATACCCTGTATATATTATGCCACAACGCGCTTGCCCAGAACGTATCGTGTGACTCACGCCCGACTCCCTGAGCGTTCCAGCCGTGGCCTATTAGCCTATTTCGAACCGATTTCAGGGCAAGTGTGTCATGTTTTCAGGACTGATTCCGTGGTGCGATGCTCACCTTGGGTGGGTGTCGTAAAGTCCTTTTTATACCGTAACAGGCTAATTTTGGCGCGACAACGTGGGGCGTTGATGTTCATTGTTGTCTGTTATCATTTATATTGTTGTCGCAAATTTTTTTTTTCGTCATTTCGAAGTGGTATGGACTGGTAAACCCGTTTTATTTCTTAGTAGAATATTTTACCGAGCTTCTTTTCTTGTTTTCTATTTGTCTTTTCCTGTTTTCTTCTGTTTTCTATATGTCTTTTCTTGTCTTTTCCTGTTCTTAGTTTATTTTCATTAGTTTTCTTGACCGTGTATATGTTTTTCTTAGTTGTCATTTGTCTTTACGTTTCTTTTCTTGTTTTCTATATGTTTTCTCTTGTCTTTTCTTATTTTCTATTTGTAGTTTTGTGTTTTCTTGTTGTTTATCGCCTTTTTGAGTTTTCTTTTTGTGTTTTTCCGTGTCTTTTCATATTTTGAGTATCTTTTTCGTAATTTTTACCGTCGTTTCTTGTTTTTCTTAAGTTCATACTACCGAGATCTCTCGTTGCATTTTAGTGCAGATGTTATCCCGTATTAGTCGGATTTAGTACCAGAATGTTGTTGAGTGAAGTACCGATCCTTGTTTTTTTTTAAGTCTTTTCGAAGGCTTAGTGGGAGTTTCGATTCCCTGTCGTTTACATTGTTTAGCCTTGGGCTAAGTTGACATTTTTGTTGTACCGAACTGACGTTATCGATTTTGACGTTCACGTTAGCGAGGTTTATCGATTTTGACGTTCACGTTAGCGAGGTTTATTGATTTTGACGTTGATGATTACCGATTTTGACAATTTTTTTTTGCTATCGTTTGGTGTTGTGTCGCGTTGATTTTTGGTAAGCAGGTTGGAATTCTTTTTCACCTTCATTACCGTGTCTTGGTTTGTTGATAAGTTTTTGGTGTGCTGTTGGTGTGCTTGGGGAGATTCGCTCGTGCGGTATTACGTCCCTCAGGCCATCTTCTTAGTTGGTTTTGACGTAGTTATTTTCGTTGGCTTTATCTCATACTCATTATTATCACGTACCGACTTCTTCGTGGACACCCCTAACAGTTATCGCAGTGTTTTGTATCACTTACCGTTAGCATTTAACGAGTCTTTACCGCTGGTCGGAATGCTTCGTACTTGTTGACGTTTTGTTGTCATTTATCGTACCTTTTTTGTCTGATGACGTCATGTTGTCAAGTATCGTGTTCTTTGTGAACAGTTTCGTTGAAGCTTTTGAGCTTTGTGTGACACCAGGGCCCGGTTGTTCGCATAAGGTTTCTTAAGTGTAAAGTGTTTGAATATTTAACGATTTTTGACTTTTTTTTGTAGTGATGCCCTGTTGTTTTCGTGGCCTAGCGCTCTTTTACCGTACCGTTGGCCGTCGCCATTTTCAACCACCTGTGTGGGATTACATAAAGAGAGCGTGTTTCTGGTCAATTTGTTTCGTGCGGACCCTGTCGTCGTAAGGTAGTCCCTTTGGGCCGCATGGAGTTCTGAAAAGGATTTATTGGGCATGCGTCATCGAACGCCTACACCCTTGGAGACTTGGTTCTTCCGAATTTTCTTTTGGTGTTCGGTGTTGGAGTCACTTTCGAGCTCGCGCTTTGCGGTTTAATAGTCGACTTGGCTCCGGCATTGGCATTGATTGAGGATTTCGGTGGACTGAGTTTTTCCTATTACTGATTATGACGATTTTTGACAGTTTCTGTCACAACCATTTCCCTTTGTTTTTTGGTGGTTCATCCTCTTCTCTTGGGTACTCATACCAGTTGTGGGATCCACACAATGCGCCGATCTCGTGACGCGCAGCGTGCCCTCTTCAGGTAACCCTCGTGTGGGATTTTGTACTTCCATTTCGATACCCCCCCCCTCCCTGTGTTCTTTTGGAACGGTTGGTCGGAAGTGTCCACAGGTGTAAGACTTGTTTGTACCCGATTTCGACAAAATTTACGTATTTTCTACTGGCGTATCCAGTCTTTCTTCTTCCTCTTCTCTCTTCCCACCTTTGCACCCTATCTGGTGGCCAGTGTGCGTAATCCCTTTGGGGGTGCACTCTATCGTATCGAATGTTTTTTTGTTTTGTTCGTTTTTCGTTGTTGCGTTTTCGTTTGAGTTCTCGTTACGTTGTCGCAAAATGCCTCGTTGTTTTATAAGAGACTTCGGGGAACTCTCTTTCAAGTAAGGGGAGTGTTAAGTCATTTTGCTATTTCAGATGCTTAATTGCATTTCACGCCGTTAGTTAGGTCATTTTGGTATTTTGAATAGCCGCCTAAGCTTAGAGCGGCGCGCCCGTATGCTAAGCCCTTTTAGCTCTTTATTTGGCTCCATCGCCTAATTCCAGAATCATGATTTCGCACATAGTTAGCCTAAAAAGCAGTATTTGTCGTCGGTTGGAGCTCTCCTCTGATGGCGTTTTTCTGAATTCTGAATAGCACGCTGTGGCGGCGTGATACCAGCGTGGCCCGCATTGGTTGGTTTCATTTCATCGCCTTGCGATTCGCTGTGGTTTAGTCACGTGGGGGACGCGGCCAAGGTGACCTTTTGCCAACGCTTCCCTCGGGCATTGAGCCGAGAGCCGTCGATCAAGCAAGTGGTCGCAGAGGTTGTGCTTTCGTGCGGCGCTTCCGCCCTTGGCGGGGGCGTCAGTCGTTTTCCCGTCGGGTGCTGCTTCAGCAGTTATGTTGCGGGCGTTTTCGCCTTGAAGGCAGTCTTCCAGAGCCCGTTGCAGAGAGCGCTTGTGTGTGGTGGTGGTGATTCGAAATTTGTCGAGTGATCTTCGGCGTAACGTGGGTGTTTTGGAGCCCAGTTCCTGCTACTATTAGTGAGGGGTCGTGCCCCCTTCATCTCGACCTACGAGGATTTGGTTCAGCAGAACGAGTGAGGCCCCCATTATTTTCGTCGTCCCGTTGTACGCGTCTTGACGCGTCTCCCGTCGCCATTGAGGCGGTTATGCATTCACCCCCTTTCGCCGTTGTAACACCGAAGGTACCTACCACCTACGATTGCAGCTCGTCGCAACTCAGCTGTACCAGGCTCCCTCGCCGCCTACGCATTAAGGTATGTGCCTTTAACCTGATTACCGCTGTGAACGCGAGTGTTACTCATTACTACTCATTACTACGCTAGTGTATTCATTCAGACTGCAGACAGTTCAGGCCGTGAAGGCTAATGTAAATCGTCGCTGCCCTTGCATAAGGCAATGTGTATCTTTGTACCTATTATTGCTGTTCACTAATGTTCAACATCTGTCGTTAAGCTTAGAGCGCGCGTGCCAGCTGGTGCCCTTAATTATAGGGTAAGGTTAGATACAGGGCGACGCATTCTGCTACCCCATTGTAACTCGAAGTGAAATATATGATTGCTTAGTTAAGGGAACTATTGTTTGTTTCGGTTTGTGCATGTTCTGTTACAGATAGACGCCCCTTTATTGTCCGAATTATTGTACGACGGAACGAGGAAGCTGTGAGCGTGCAGGTGAGTGAGACAGCTGCGTAGTCGTGGTCGGATGGACACCTAATCACAATCCTTGCTTAAGGCAATCCCGAAATTGTTGTTTGACCTTGCAACTCTTGAATAATCCTATTGGCGGAGTATTTTTGCATGCTTCGCTCCCGTCTAACCGTCCAGGCCCGGTTAGCCGGGTTAAGACAGGCTTGGTGGCGCCCTCATAATTTTGACATACCCTGTATATATTATGCCACAACGCGCTTGCCCAGAACGTATCGTGTGACTCACGCCCGACTCCCTGAGCGTTCCAGCCGTGGCCTATTAGCCTATTTCGAACCGATTTCAGGGCAAGTGTGTCATGTTTTCAGGACTGATTCCGTGGTGCGATGCTCACCTTGGGTGGGTGTCGTAAAGTCCTTTTTATACCGTAACATGTTCTTGAGCCAGTGTTTAACTCGCTGTTAGGAATTGATACATATCAATTAGTTCTCGACAGTGCAACTGCTATTGTCGGCGTCTACAATAGATTTATCAAAGAGATGCTCGACAGTAACACAACTATAGACCACAGAATAAAACAAGACGCAGAGGAAAACCAGCAATATCATGGTTACAAGGAATAAAACAGACAGATGGATGGACCATGTGGGGGCATAGGAGGTAGAGAACTGACCTTAATTTTACCGTCGTTGTTGATCTAGATCTCTTTTTATACAGAGCTGAGCTACAATCATTAAAATTTAACAAGGGGTATGTGATTTTCAACTTGTTTTGATGTTGCTTATAGCTCATACTGTTGTTAAATTTCAGGAAAATAACTTGAATTTAATGGAAATTATGTGCCTGTGAACATATTAAATACATATGCCACATTAACACATTTATACACAACAGAATGAAAGAAGACGAGGAAGAAGACAAGCAATATCATGGTTAGAAGGAATAAAACAGGCAGATGGATGGACCATCTGGAGACATCGGAGGTAGAGAATTGATCTTAATTTTACCGTCGTTGTAGATCCATATCTCATTTTATACAGAGCTGAACTACAATCAGTAAAATTTAACAAGGGGTATGTAATTTTTAACTTGTGTTGATGTTGCTTATAGCTCATACTGTTGTTAAATTTCAGAAAAATAACTTGAATTTAATGGAAATTATGTGCCTGATTACATATTAAATATATTCGCCAAAGTTCCTGAGCCAGTATTTAACTCGCTATTAGGAACTGATAATATCAATTAGTTCTCCACAGTGCAACTGCTATTGTCGGTGTCTACATTAGATTTATCAAGGAGCTACTCGACTTTAACACAACACCAAAGAATAAAGGAAGACGAAGAGGAAGACAATCAATTTCATGGTAGCAATGAATAAAACTAGCAGACGGCTGAACCATCTGGAGGCATAGAAGGTAGAGGGCTGACCTTAATTTTACCGTCGTTGTAGATCCAGATCTCATTTTACACAGAGCTGAACTACAATTAGTAAAATTTAACAAGGGGTATGTTATTTCTAACTGGTGTTGATGTTGCTTATAGCTCATACTGTTGTTAAATTTCAGAAAACTATCTTGAATTTCATGGAAATTATGTGCCTGATTACATATTAAATATATTCCCCAATGTTCTTGAGCCAGCATTTAACTCGCTGTTAGGAATTGATACATATCAATTAGTCCTCGACAGTGCAACTGCTACTGTCGGCGTCTACAATAGATTTATCAAGGAGATGCTCGACAGTAACACAACTATAGACCACAGAATAAAAGAAGACGCAGAGGAAAACCAGCAATATCATGGTTACAAGGAATAAAACAGACAGATGGATGGACCCTGTGGGGGCATAGAAGGTAGAGAACTGACCTTAATTTTACCGTCGTTGTTGATCTAGATCTCTTTTTATACAGAGCTGAGCTACAATCATTAAAATTTAACAAGGGGTATGTGATTTTCAAATTGTTTTGATGTTGCTTATATCTCATACTGTTGTTAAATTTCAGAAAAATAGCTTGAATTTAATGGAAATTATGTGCCTGATTACATATTAAATATATTCGCCAATGTTCTTGAGCCAGTATTTAACTCGCTGTTAGGAATTGATACATATCAATTAGTTCTCGAAAGTGCAACTGCTATTGTCGGCGTCTACAATAGATTTATCAAGGAGATGCTCGACATTAACACAACTATAGACCACAGAATAAAACAAGACGCAGAGGAAAACCAGCAATATCTTGATTACAAGGAATAAAACAGACAGATGGATGGACCATGTGGGGGCATAGAAGGTAGAGAACTGATCTTAATTTTACCGTCGTTGTTGACCTAGATCTCTTTTTATACAAAGCTGAGCTACAATCAATAAAATTTAACAAGGGGTATGTGATTTTCAAATTGTTTTGATGTTGCTTATATCTCATACTGTTGTTAAATTTCAGAAAAATATCTTGAATTTAATGGAAATTATGTGCCTGATTACATATTAAATATATTCGCCAATGTTCTTGAGCTAGTATTTAACTCGCTGTTAGGAATTGATACATATCAATTAGTTCTCGACAGTGCAACTGCTATTGTCGGCGTCTACAATAGATTTATCAAGGAGATGCTCGACATTAACACAACTATAGACCACAGAATAAAACAAGACGCAGAGGAAAACCAGCAATATCATGGTTACAAGGAATAAAACAGACAGATGGATGGACCATGTGGGGGCATAGAAGGTAGAGAACTGACCTTAATTTTACCGTTGTTGTTGACCTAGATCTCTTTTTATACAGAGCTGAGCTACAATCAATAAAATTTAACAAGGGGTATGTGATTTTCAAATTGTTTTGGAGTTGCTTATTGCTCATACTGTTGTTAAATTTCAGAAAAATATCTTGAATTTAATGGAAATTATGTGCCTGATTACATATTAAATATATTCGCCAAAGTTCCTGAGCATGTATTTAACTCGCTATTAGAAACTGATAATATCAATTAGTTCTCCACAGTGCAACTGCTATTGTCGGTGTCTACAATAGATTTATCAAGGAGCTACTCGACTTTAACACAAATATACACCAAAGAATAAAAGAAGACGAGGAGGAAGACATTCAATTTTATGGTTACAATTAATAAAACAAGCAGACGGCTGAACCATCTGGAGGCATAGAAGGTAGAGGGCTCACCTTAATTTTACCGTCGTTGTAGATCCAGATCTCATTGTATACAGAGCTGAACTACAATCAGTAAAATTTAACAAGGGGTATGTGATTTTTAACTTTAGTTGATGTTGCTTATAGCTAATACTGTTGTTAAATTTCAGAAAAATATCTTGAATTTAATAGAAATTATGTGCCTGATTACATATTACATATATTCCCCAATGTTCTTAAGCCAGTATTTAACTCGCTGTTAGGAATTGATAAGTACATATCAATTAGTTCTCGACAGTGCAACTGCTATTGTCGGCGTCTACAATAGATTTATCAAGGAGATGCTCGACAGTAACACAACTATAGATCACAGAATAAAACAAGACGCAGAGGAAAAGCAGAAATATCATGGTTACAAGGAATAAAACTGGCAGACGGCTGAACCATCTGGAGGCATAGAAGGTAGAGGGCTGACCTTAATTTTACCGTCGTTGTAGATCCAGATCTCATTTTATACAGAGCTGAACTACAATCAGTAAACTTTAACAAGGGGTATGTGATTTTTAACTTGTGTTGATGTTGCTTATAGCTCATACTGTTGTTAAATTTCAGAAAAATATCTTGAATTCAATGGAAATTATGTGCCTGATTACATATAACATATATTCCCCAATGTTCTTGAGCCAGTGTTTAACTCGCTGTTAGGAATTGATACATATCAATTAGTTCTCGACAGTGCAACTGCTATTGTCGGCGTCTGCAATAGATTTATCAAAGACATGCTCGACAGTAACACAACTATAGACCACAGAATAAAACAAGACGCAGAGGAAAACCAGCAATATCATGGTTACAAGGAATAAAACAGACAGATGGATGGACCATGTGGGGGCATAGGAGGTAGAGAACTGACCTTAATTTTACCGTCGTTGTTGATCTAGATCTCTTTTTATACAGAGCTGAGCTACAATCAATAAAATTTAACAAGGGGTATGTGATTTTCAACTTGTTTTGATGTTGCTTATAGCTCATACTGTTGTTAAATTTCAGAAAAATAACTTGAATTTAATGGAAATTATGTGCCTGATTACATATTAAATACATATGCCAAAGTTCTTTAGCCAGTATTTAACTTGCTATTCGGAATTGCTACATATGAATTAGTTCTCGACAGTGCAACTGCTATTGTCGGTGTCTACAATAGATTTACAAAGGAGATAATCCACAATAACACATTTATACACTACAGAATAAAAGAAGACGAGGAAGAAGACAAGCAATATCATGGTTGGAAGGAATAAAACAGGCAGATGGATGGACCATCTGGAGACATCGAAGGTAGAGAATTGATCTTAATTTTACCGTCGTTGTAGATCCATATCTCAATTTATACAGAGCTGAACTACAATCAGTAAAATTTAACAAGGGATATGTGATTTTTAACTTGTGTTGATGCTGCTTATAGCTCATACTGTTGTTAAATTTCAGAAAAATATCTTGAATTTAATGGAAATTATGTGCCTGATTACATATTAAATATATTCGCCAAAGTTCCTGAGCCAGTATATAACTCGCTATTAGGAACTGATAATATCAATTAGTTCTCCACAGTGCAACTGCTATTGTCGGTGTCTACAATAGATTTATCAAGGAGATGCTCGACATTAACACAACTATAGACCACAGAATAAAACAAGACGCAGAGGAAAACCAGCAATATCTTGGTTACAAGGAATAAAACAGACAGATGGATGGACCATGTGGGGGCATAGAAGGTAGAGAACTGACCTCTTAATTTTACCGTTGTTGTTGACCTAGATCTCTTTTTATACAGAGCTGAGCTACAATCAATAAAATTTAACAAGGGGTATGTGATTTTCAACTTGTTTTGGAGTTGCTTATTGCTCATACTGTTGTTAAATTTCAGAAAAATATCTTGAATTTAATGGAAATTATGTGCCTGATTACATATTAAATATATTCGCCAAAGTTCCTGAGCATGTATTTAACTCGCTATTAGAAACTGATAATATCAATTAGTTCTCCACAGTGCAACTCCTATTGTCGGTGTCGACAATAGATTTATCAAGGAGCTACTCGACTTTAACACAAATATACACCAAAGAATAAAAGAAGACGAGGAGGAAGACATTCAATTTTATGGTTACAATTAATAAAACAAGCAGACGGCTGAACCATCTGGAGGCATAGAAGGTAGAGGGCTCACCTTAATTATACCGTCGTTGTAGATCCAGATCTCATTGTATACAGAGCTGAACTACAATCAGTAAAATTTAACAAGGGGTATGTGATTTTCAACTTGTTTTGAAGTTGCTTATAGCTCATACTGTTGTTAAATTTCAGAAAAATATCTTGAATTTTATGGAAACTATGTGCCTGATTACATATTAAATATATTCGCCAAAGTTCCTGAACATGTATTTAACTCGCTATTTGAAACTGATAATATCAATTAGTTCTACACAGTGCAACTGCTATTGTCGGTGTCTACAATAGATTTATCAAGGAGCTACTCGACTTTAACACAAATATACACCAAAGAATAAAAGAAGACGAAGAGGAAGACATTCAATTTCATGGTTACAATGAATAAAACAAGCAGACGGCTAAACCATCTGGAGGCATAGAAGGTAGAGGGCTGACCTTAATTTTACCGTCTTTGTAGATCCAGATCTCATTTTATACAGAGCTGAACTACAATCAGTAAAATTTAACAAGGGGTATGTGATTTTTAACTTGTATTGATGTTGCTTATAGCTAATACTGTTGTTAAATTTCAGAAAAATATCTTGAATTTAATGGAAATTATGTGCCTGATTACATATTACATGTATTCCCCAATGTTCTTGAGCCAGTGTTTAACTCGCTGTTAGGAATTGATACATATCAATTAGTTCTCGACAGTGCAACTGCTATTGTCGGCGTCTACAATAGATTTATCAAAGACATGCTCGACAGTAACACAACTATAGACCACAGAATAAAACAAGACGCAGAGGAAAACCAGCAATATCATGGTTACAAGGAATAAAACAGACAGATGGATGGACCATGTGGGGGCATAGGAGGTAGAGAACTGACCTTAATTTTACCGTCGTTGTTGATCTAGATCTCTTTTTATACAGAGCTGAGCTACAATCAATAAAATTTAACAAGGGGTATGTGATTTTCAACTTGTTTTGATGTTGCTTATAGCTCATACTGTTGTTAAATTTCAGAAAAATAACTTGAATTTAATGGAAATTATGTGCCTGTGAACATATTAAATACATATGCCAAAGTTCTTTAGCCAGTATTTAACTTGCTATTAGGAATTGCTACATATGAATTAGTTCTCGACAGTGCAACTGCTATTGTCGGTGTCTACAATAGATTTACAAAGGAGATAATCCACATTAACACATTTATACACAACAGAATAAAAGAAGACGAGGAAGAAGACAAGCAATATCATGGTTAGAAGGAATAAAACAGGCAGATGGATGGACCATCTGGAGACATCGGAGGTAGAGAGTTGATCTTAATTTTACCGTCGTTGTAGATCCATATCTCATTTTATACAGAGCTGAACTACAATCAGTAAAATTTAACAAGGGGTATGTAATTTTTAACTTGTGTTGATGTTGCTTATAGCTCATACTTTTGTTAAATTTCAGAAAAATATCTTGAATTTAGTGGAAATTATGTGCCTGATTACATATTAAATATATTCGCCAAAGTTCCTGAGCCAGTATTTAACTCGCTATTAGGAACTGATAATATCAATTAGTTCTCCACAGTGCAACTGCTATTGTCGGTGTCTACATTAGATTTATCAAGGAGCTACTCGACTTTAACACAACACCAAAGAATAAAGGAAGACGAAGAGGAAGACAATCAATTTCATGGTAGCAATGAATAAAACTAGCAGACGGCTGAACCATCTGGAGGCATAGAAGGTAGAGGGCTGACCTTAATTTTACCGTCGTTGTAGATCCAGATCTCATTTTATACAGAGCTGAACTACAATTAGTAAAATTTAACAAGGGGTATGTGATTTTTAACTTGTGTGGATGTTGCTTATAGCTCATACTGTTGTTAAATTTCAGAAAACTATCTTGAATTTCATGGAAATTATGTGCCTGATTACATATTACATATATTCCCCAATGTTCTTGAGCCAGTATTTAACTCGCTGTTAGGAATTGATACATATCAATTAGTCCTCGACAGTGCAACTGCTATTGTCGGCGTCTACAATAGATTTATCAAGGAGATGCTCGACAGTAACACAACTATAGGCCACAGAATAAAACAAGACGCAGAGGAAAACCAGCAATATCTTGGTTACAAGGAATAAAACAGACAGATGGATGGACCCTGTGGGGGCATAGAAGGTAGAGAACTGACCTTAATTTTACCGTCGTTGTAGATCCAGATCTCATTTTATACAGAGCTGAACTACAATTAGTAAAATTTAACAAGGGGTATGTGATTTTTAACTTGTGTTGATGTTGCTTATAGCTCATACTGTTGTTAAATTTCAGAAAACTATCTTGAATTTCATGGAAACTATGTGCCTGATTACATATTACATATATTCCCCAATGTTCTTGAGCCAGTATTTAACTCGCTGTTAGGAATTGATACATATCAATTAGTTCTCGACAGTGCAACTGCTATTGTCGGCGTCTACAATAGATATATCAAGGAGATGCTCGACATTAACACAACTATAGACCACAGAATAAAACAAGACGCAGAGGAAAACCAGCAATATCATGGTTACAAGGAATAAAACATACAGATGGATGGACCATGTGGGGCATAGAAGGTAGAGAACTGACCTTAATTTTACCGTTGTTGTTGACCTAGATCTCTTTTTATACAGAGCTGAGCTACAATCAATAAAATTTAACAAGGGGTACGTGATTTTCAACTTGTTTTGGAGTTGCTTATTGCTCATACTGTTGTTAAATTTCAGAAAAATATCTTGAATTTAATGGAAATTATGTGCCTGATTACATATTAAATATATTCGCCAAAGTTCCTGAGCATGTATTTAACTCGCTATTAGAAACTGATAATATCAATTAGTTCTCCACAGTGCAACTGCTATTGTCGGTGTCTACAATAGATTTATCAAGGAGCTACTCGACTTTAACACAAATATACACTAAAGAATAAAAGAAGACGAGGAGGAAGACATTCAATTTTATGGTTACAATTAATAAAACAAGCAGACGGCTGAACCATCTGGAGGCATAGAAGGTAGAGGGCGCACCTTAATTTTACCGTCGTTGTAGATCCAGATCTCATTGTATACAGAGCTGAACTACAATCAGTAAAATTTAACAAGGGGTATGTGATTTTTAACTTGTGTTGATGTTGCTTATAGCTAATACTGTTGTTAAATTTCAGAAAAATATCTTGAATTTAATAGAAATTATGTGCCTGATTACATATTACATATATTCCCCAATGTTCTTGAGCCAGTATTTAACTCGCTGTTAGGAATTGATAAGTACATATCAATTAGTTCTCGACAGTGCAACTTCTATTGTCGGCGTCTACAATAGATTTATCAAGGAGATGCTCGACAGTAACACAACTATAGACCACAGAATAAAACAAGACGCAGAGGAAAAGCAGAAATATCATGGTTACAAGGAATAAAACTGGCAGACGGCTGAACCATCTGGAGGCATAGAAGGTAGAGGGCTGACCTTAATTTTACCGTCGTTGTAGATCCAGATCTCATTTTATACAGAGATGAACTACAATCAGTAAACTTTAACAAGGGGTATGTGATTTTTAACTTGTGTTGATGTTGCTTATAGCTCATACTGTTGTTAAATTTCAGAAAAATATCTTGAATTTAATGGAAATTATGTGCCTGATTACATATTACATATATTCCCCAATGTTCGTGAGCCAGTATTTAACTCGCTGTTAGGAATTGCTACATATCAATTAGCTCTCGACAGTGCAACTGCTATTGTCGGCGTCTACAATAGATTTATCAAGGAGATGCTCGACAGTAACACAACCATAAACCACAGAATAAAACAAGACGCAGAGGAAAACCAGCAATATCATGGTTACAAGGAATAAAAGAGATGGATGGACAATGTGGGGGCATAGAAGGTAGAGAACGGACCTTAATTTTACCGTCGTTGTTGATCTAGATCTCTTTTTATACAGAGCTGAGCTACAATCATTAAAATTTAACAAGGGGTATGTGATTTTCAAATTGTTTCGATGTTGCTTATATCTCATACTGTTGTTAAATTTCAGAAAAATATCTTGAATTTAATGGAAATTATGTGCCTGATTACATATTAAATATATTCGCCAATGTTCTTGAGCTAGTATTTAACTCGCTGTTAGGAATTGATACATATCAATTAGTTCTCGACAGTGCAACTGCTATTGTCGGCGTCTACAATAGATTTATCAAGGAGATGCTCGACATTAACACAACTATAGACCACAGAATAAAACAAGACGCAGAGGAAAACCAGCAATATCATGGTTACAAGGAATAAAACAGACAGATGGATGGACCATGTGGGGGCATAGAAGGTAGAGAACTGACCTTAATTTTACCGTTGTTGTTGACCTAGATCTCTTTTTATACAGAGCTGAGCTACAATCAATAAAACTTAACAAGGGGTATGTGATTTTCAACTTGTTTTGGAGTTGCTTATTGCTCATACTGTTGTTAAATTTCAGAAAAATATCTTGAATTTAATGGTAATTATGTGCTTGATTACATATTAAATATATTCGCCAAAGTTCCTGAGCCAGTATATAACTCGCTATTAGGAACTGATAATATCAATTAGTTCTCCACAGTGCAACTGCTATTGTCGGTGTCTACATTAGATTTATCAAGGAGCTACTCGACTCTAACATAACTATACACCAAAGAATAGAAGAAGACGAAGAGGAAGACAATCAATTTCATGGTTACAATGAATAAAACTGGCAGAGGGCTGAACCATCTGGAGGCATAGAAGGTAGAGGGCTGACCTTAATATTACCGTCGTTGTAGATCCAGATCTCATTTTATACAGAGCTGAACTACAATCAGTAAAATTTAACAAGGGGTATGTGATTTTCAAATTGTTTGATGTTGCTTATAGCTCATACTGTTGTTAAATTTCAGAAAAATATCTTGAATTTAATGGAAATTATGTGCCTGATTACATATTAAATATATTCGCCAATGCTCTTGAGCCAGTATTTAACTCGCTGTTAGGCATTGATACATATCAATTAGTTCTCGACAGTGCAACTGCTATTGTCGGCGTCTACAATAGATTTATCAAGGAGAACGACATTAACACAACTATAGACTAAAGAATAAAACAAGATGCAGAAGAAAACCTGCAATATCATGGTTACAAGAAATAAAACAGACAGATGGTTGGGCCATTTGGGGGCATAGAAGGTAGGGAACTGACCTTAATTTTACCGTCGTTGTTGACCTAGATCTCTTTTTATACAGAGCTGAGCTACAATCAATAAAATTTAACAAGGGGTATGTGATTTTCAAATTGTTTTGAAGTTACTTATATCTCATACTGTTGTTAAATTTCAGAAAAATATCTTGAATTTAATGGAAATTATGTGCCTGATTACATATTAAATATATTCGCCAATGTTCTTGAGCCAGTATTTAACTCGCTGTTAGGAATTGATACATATCAATTAGTTCTCGACAGTGCAACTGCTATTGTCGGCGTCTACAATAGATTTATCAAGGAGATACTCGACATTAACACAACTATAGACTACAGAATAAAACAAGACGCAGAGGAAAACCTGCAATATCATGGTTACAAGAAAGAAAACAGACAGATGGATGGGCCATTTGGGGGCATAGAAGGTAGGGAACTGACCTTAATTTTACCGTCGTTGTTGACCTAGATCTCTTTTTATACAGAGCTGAGCTACAATCAATAAAATTTAACAAGGGGTATGTGATTTTCAAATTGTTTTGAAGTTACTTATATCTCATACTGTTGTTAAATTTCAGAAAAATATCTTGAATTTAATGGAAATTATGTGCCTGATTACATATTAAATATATTCGCCAATGTTCTTGAGCCAGTATTTAACTCGCTGTTAGGAATTGATACATATCAATTAGTTCTCGACAGTGCAACTGCTATTGTCGGCGTCTACAATAGATTTATCAAGGAGATACTCGACATTAACACAACTATAGACTACAGAATAAAACAAGACGCAGAGGAAAACCTGCAATATCATGGTTACAAGGAATAAAACAGACAGATGGATGGGCCATGTAGGGGCATAGAAGGTAGGGAGCTGACCTTAATTTTACCGTCGTTGTTGACCTAGATCTCTTTTTATACAGAGCTGAGCTACAATCAATAAAATTTAACAAGGGGTATGTAATTTTCAACTTGTTTTGAAGTTGCTTATAGCTCATACTGTTGTTAAATTTCAGAAAAATATCTTGAATTTTATGGAAACTATGTGCCTGATTACATATTAAATATATTCGCCAATGTTCTTGAGCCGGTATTTAACTCGCTGTTAGGAATTGATACATATCAATTAGTTCTCGACAGTGCAACTGCTATTGTCGGCGTCTACAATAGATTTATCAAGGAGATACTCGACATTAACACAACTATAGACTAAAGAATAAAACAAGATGCAGAAGAAAACCTGCAATATCATGGTTACAAGGAATAAAACAAACAGATGGATGGACCATGTGAGGGCATAGAAGGCAGAGAACTGACCTCAATTTTACCGTCGTTGTTGACCTAGATCTCTTTTTATACAGAGCTGAGCTACAATCAATAAAATTTAACAAGGGGTATGTGATTTTCATAATGTTTTGATGTTGCTTATATCTCATACTGTTGTTACATTTCAGAAAAATATCTTGAATTTAATGGAAATTATGTGCCTGATTACATATTAAATATATTCGCCAATGTTCTTGAGCCAGTATTTAACTCGCTGTTAGGAATTGATACATATCAATTAGTTCTCGACAGTGCAACTGCTATTGTCGGCGTCTACAATAGATTTATCAAGGAGATACTCGACATTAACACAACTATAGACTACAGAATAAAACAAGACGCAGAGGAAAACCTGCAATATCATGGTTACAAGGAATAAAACAGACAGATGGATGGGCCATGTAGGGGCATAGAAGGTAGGGAGCTGACCTTAATTTTACCGTCGTTGTTGACCTAGATCTCTTTTTATACAGAGCTGAGCTACAATCAATAAAATTTAACAAGGGGTATGTAATTTTCAACTTGTTTTGAAGTTGCTTATAGCTCATACTGTTGTTAAATTTCAGAAAAATATCTTGAATTTTATGGAAACTATGTGCCTGATTACATATTAAATATATTCGCCAATGTTCTTGAGCCGGTATTTAACTCGCTGTTAGGAATTGATACATATCAATTAGTTCTCGACAGTGCAACTGCTATTGTCGGCGTCTACAATAGATTTATCAAGGAGATACTCGACATTAACACAACTATAGACTAAAGAATAAAACAAGATGCAGAAGAAAACCTGCAATATCATGGTTACAAGAAATAAAACAGACAGATGGATGGGCCATTTGGGGGCATAGAAGGTAGGGAACTGACCTTAATTTTACCGTCGTTGTTGACCTAGATCTCTTTTTATACAGAGCTGAGCTACAATCAATAAAATTTAACAAGGGGTATGTGATTTTCAAATTGTTTTGAAGTTACTTATATCTCATACTGTTGTTAAATTTCAGAAAAATATCTTGAATTTAATGGAAATTATGTGCCTGATTACATATTAAATATATTCGCCAATGTTCTTGAGCCAGTATTTAACTCGCTGTTAGGAATTGATACATATCAATTAGTTCTCGACAGTGCAACTGCTATTGTCGGCGTCTACAATAGATTTATCAAGGAGATGCTCGACATTAACACAACTATAGACCACAGAATAAAACAAGACGCAGAAGAAAACCAGCAGTATCATGGTTACAAGGAATAAAACAAACAGATGGATGGACCATGTGAGGGCATAGAAGGCAGAGAACTGACCTCAATTTTACCGTCGTTGTTGACCTAGATCTCTTTTTATACAGAGCTGAGCTACAATCAATAAAATTTAACAAGGGGTATGTGATTTTCATAATGTTTTGATGTTGCTTATATCTCATACTGTTGTTACATTTCAGAAAAATATCTTGAATTTAATGGAAATTATGTGCCTGATTACATATTAAATATATTCGCCAATGTTCTTGAGCCAGTATTTAACTCGCTGTTAGGAATTGATACATATCAATTAGTTCTCGACAGTGCAACTGCTATTGTCGGCGTCTACAATAGATTTATCAAGGAGATACTCGACATTAACACAACTATAGACCACAGAATAAAACAAGACGCAGAGGAAAACCTGCAATATCATGGTTACAAGGAATAAAACAGACAGATGGATGGGCCATGTAGGGGCATAGAAGGTAGGGAGCTGACCTTAATTTTACCGTCGTTGTTGACCTAGATCTCTTTTTATACAGAGCTGAGCTACAATCAATAAAATTTAACAAGGGGTATGTAATTTTCAACTTGTTTTGAAGTTGCTTATAGCTCATACTGTTGTTAAATTTCAGAAAAATATCTTGAATTTTATGGAAACTATGTGCCTGATTACATATTAAATATATTCGCCAATGTTCTTGAGCCGGTATTTAACTCGCTGTTAGGAATTGATACATATCAATTAGTTCTCGACAGTGCAACTGCTATTGTCGGCGTCTACAATAGATTTATCAAGGAGATACTCGACATTAACACAACTATAGACTACAGAATAAAACAAGACGCAGAGGAAAACCTGCAATATCATGGTTACAAGGAATAAAACAGACAGATGGATGGGCCATGTAGGGGCATAGAAGGTAGGGAGCTGACCTTAATTTTACCGTCGTTGTTGACCTAGATCTCTTTTTATACAGAGCTGAGCTACAATCAATAAAATTTAACAAGGGGTATGTAATTTTCAACTTGTTTTGAAGTTGCTTATATCTCATACTGTTGTTAAATTTCAGAAAAATATCTTGAATTTTATGGAAACTATGTGCCTGATTACATATTAAATATATTCGCCAATGTTCTTGAGCCGGTGTTTAACTCGCTGTTAGGAATTGATACATATCAATTAGTTCTCGACAGTGCAACTGCTATTGTCGGCGTCTACAATAGATTTATCAAGGAGATACACGACATTAACACAACTATAGACTAAAGAATAAAACAAGATGCAGAAGAAAACCTGCAATATCATGGTTACAAGAAATAAAACAGACAGATGGTTGGGCCATTTGGGGGCATAGAAGGTAGGGAACTGACCTTAATTTTACCGTCGTTGTTGACCTAGATCTCTTTTTATACAGAGCTGAGCTACAATCAATAAAATTTAACAAGGGGTATGTGATTTTCAAATTGTTTTGAAGTTACTTATATCTCATACTGTTGTTAAATTTCAGAAAAATATCTTGAATTTAATGGAAATTATGTGCCTGATTACATATTAAATATATTCGCCAATGTTCTTGAGCCAGTATTTAACTCGCTGTTAGGAATTGATACATATCAATTAGTTCTCGACAGTGCAACTGCTATTGTCGGCGTCTACAATAGATTTATCAAGGAGATACTCGACATTAACACAACTATAGACTACAGAATAAAACAAGACGCAGAGGAAAACCTGCAATATCATGGTTACAAGAAAGAAAACAGACAGATGGATGGGCCATTTGGGGGCATAGAAGGTAGGGAACTGACCTTAATTTTACCGTCGTTGTTGACCTAGATCTCTTTTTATACAGAGCTGAGCTACAATCAATAAAATTTAACAAGGGGTATGTGATTTTCAAATTGTTTTGAAGTTACTTATATCTCATACTGTTGTTAAATTTCAGAAAAATATCTTGAATTTAATGGAAATTATGTGCCTGATTACATATTAAATATATTCGCCAATGTTCTTGAGCCAGTATTTAACTCGCTGTTAGGAATTGATACATATCAATTAGTTCTCGACAGTGCAACTGCTATTGTCGGCGTCTACAATAGATTTATCAAGGAGATACTCGACATTAACACAACTATAGACTACAGAATAAAACAAGACGCAGAGGAAAACCTGCAATATCATGGTTACAAGGAATAAAACAGACAGATGGATGGGCCATGTAGGGGCATAGAAGGTAGGGAGCTGACCTTAATTTTACCGTCGTTGTTGACCTAGATCTCTTTTTATACAGAGCTGAGCTACAATCAATAAAATTTAACAAGGGGTATGTAATTTTCAACTTGTTTTGAAGTTGCTTATAGCTCATACTGTTGTTAAATTTCAGAAAAATATCTTGAATTTTATGGAAACTATGTGCCTGATTACATATTAAATATATTCGCCAATGTTCTTGAGCCGGTATTTAACTCGCTGTTAGGAATTGATACATATCAATTAGTTCTCGACAGTGCAACTGCTATTGTCGGCGTCTACAATAGATTTATCAAGGAGATACTCGACATTAACACAACTATAGACTAAAGAATAAAACAAGATGCAGAAGAAAACCTGCAATATCATGGTTACAAGGAATAAAACAAACAGATGGATGGACCATGTGAGGGCATAGAAGGCAGAGAACTGACCACAATTTTACCGTCGTTGTTGACCTAGATCTCTTTTTATACAGAGCTGAGCTACAATCAATAAAATTTAACAAGGGGTATGTGATTTTCATAATGTTTTGATGTTGCTTATATCTCATACTGTTGTTACATTTCAGAAAAATATCTTGAATTTAATGGAAATTATGTGCCTGATTACATATTAAATATATTCGCCAATGTTCTTGAGCCAGTATTTAACTCGCTGTTAGGAATTGATACATATCAATTAGTTCTCGACAGTGCAACTGCTATTGTCGGCGTCTACAATAGATTTATCAAGGAGATACTCGACATTAACACAACTATAGACTACAGAATAAAACAAGACGCAGAGGAAAACCTGCAATATCATGGTTACAAGGAATAAAACAGACAGATGGATGGGCCATGTAGGGGCATAGAAGGTAGGGAGCTGACCTTAATTTTACCGTCGTTGTTGACCTAGATCTCTTTTTATACAGAGCTGAGCTACAATCAATAAAATTTAACAAGGGGTATGTAATTTTCAACTTGTTTTGAAGTTGCTTATAGCTCATACTGTTGTTAAATTTCAGAAAAATATCTTGAATTTTATGGAAACTATGTGCCTGATTACATATTAAATATATTCGCCAATGTTCTTGAGCCGGTATTTAACTCGCTGTTAGGAATTGATACATATCAATTAGTTCTCGACAGTGCAACTGCTATTGTCGGCGTCTACAATAGATTTATCAAGGAGATACTCGACATTAACACAACTATAGACTAAAGAATAAAACAAGATGCAGAAGAAAACCTGCAATATCATGGTTACAAGAAATAAAACAGACAGATGGATGGGCCATTTGGGGGCATAGAAGGTAGGGAACTGACCTTAATTTTACCGTCGTTGTTGACCTAGATCTCTTTTTATACAGAGCTGAGCTACAATCAATAAAATTTAACAAGGGGTATGTGATTTTCAAATTGTTTTGAAGTTACTTATATCTCATACTGTTGTTAAATTTCAGAAAAATATCTTGAATTTAATGGAAATTATGTGCCTGATTACATATTAAATATATTCGCCAATGTTCTTGAGCCAGTATTTAACTCGCTGTTAGGAATTGATACATATCAATTAGTTCTCGACAGTGCAACTGCTATTGTCGGCGTCTACAATAGATTTATCAAGGAGATGCTCGACATTAACACAACTATAGACCACAGAATAAAACAAGACGCAGAAGAAAACCAGCAGTATCATGGTTACAAGGAATAAAACAAACAGATGGATGGACCATGTGAGGGCATAGAAGGCAGAGAACTGACCTCAATTTTACCGTCGTTGTTGACCTAGATCTCTTTTTATACAGAGCTGAGCTACAATCAATAAAATTTAACAAGGGGTATGTGATTTTCATAATGTTTTGATGTTGCTTATATCTCATACTGTTGTTACATTTCAGAAAAATATCTTGAATTTAATGGAAATTATGTGCCTGATTACATATTAAATATATTCGCCAATGTTCTTGAGCCAGTATTTAACTCGCTGTTAGGAATTGATACATATCAATTAGTTCTCGACAGTGCAACTGCTATTGTCGGCGTCTACAATAGATTTATCAAGGAGATACTCGACATTAACACAACTATAGACCACAGAATAAAACAAGACGCAGAGGAAAACCTGCAATATCATGGTTACAAGGAATAAAACAGACAGATGGATGGGCCATGTAGGGGCATAGAAGGTAGGGAGCTGACCTTAATTTTACCGTCGTTGTTGACCTAGATCTCTTTTTATACAGAGCTGAGCTACAATCAATAAAATTTAACAAGGGGTATGTAATTTTCAACTTGTTTTGAAGTTGCTTATAGCTCATACTGTTGTTAAATTTCAGAAAAATATCTTGAATTTTATGGAAACTATGTGCCTGATTACATATTAAATATATTCGCCAATGTTCTTGAGCCGGTATTTAACTCGCTGTTAGGAATTGATACATATCAATTAGTTCTCGACAGTGCAACTGCTATTGTCGGCGTCTACAATAGATTTATCAAGGAGATACTCGACATTAACACAACTATAGACTAAAGAATAAAACAAGATGCAGAAGAAAACCTGCAATATCATGGTTACAAGGAATAAAACAAACAGATGGATGGACCATGTGAGGGCATAGAAGGCAGAGAACTGACCTCAATTTTACCGTCGTTGTTGACCTAGATCTCTTTTTATACAGAGCTGAGCTACAATCAATAAAATTTAACAAGGGGTATGTGATTTTCATAATGTTTTGATGTTGCTTATATCTCATACTGTTGTTACATTTCAAAAAAATATCTTGAATTTAATGGAAATTATGTGCCTGATTACATATTAAATATATTCGCCAATGTTCTTGAGCCAGTATTTAACTCGCTGTTAGGAATTGATACATATCAATTAGTTCTCGACAGTGCAACTGCTATTGTCGGCGTCTACAATAGATTTATCAAGGAGATACTCGACATTAACACAACTATAGACTACAGAATAAAACAAGACGCAGAGGAAAACCTGCAATATCATGGTTACAAGGAATAAAACAGACAGATGGATGGGCCATGTAGGGGCATAGAAGGTAGGGTGCTGACCTTAATTTTACCGTCGTTGTTGACCTAGATCTCTTTTTATACAGAGCTGAGCTACAATCAATAAAATTTAACAAGGGGTATGTAATTTTCAACTTGTTTTGAAGTTGCTTATAGCTCATACTGTTGTTAAATTTCAGAAAAATATCTTGAATTTTATGGAAACTATGTGCCTGATTACATATTAAATATATTCGCCAATGTTCTTGAGCCGGTATTTAACTCGCTGTTAGGAATTGATACATATCAATTAGTTCTCGACAGTGCAACTGCTATTGTCGGCGTCTACAATAGATTTATCAAGGAGATACTCGACATTAACACAACTATAGACTAAAGAATAAAACAAGATGCAGAAGAAAACCTGCAATATCATGGTTACAAGAAATAAAACAGACAGATGGATGGGCCATTTGGGGGCATAGAAGGTAGGGAACTGACCTTAATTTTACCGTCGTTGTTGACCTAGATCTCTTTTTATACAGAGCTGAGCTACAATCAATAAAATTTAACAAGGGGTATGTGATTTTCAAATTGTTTTGAAGTTACTTATATCTCATACTGTTGTTAAATTTCAGAAAAATATCTTGAATTTAATGGAAATTATGTGCCTGATTACATATTAAATATATTCGCCAATGTTCTTGAGCCAGTATTTAACTCGCTGTTAGGAATTGATACATATCAATTAGTTCTCGACAGTGCAACTGCTATTGTCGGCGTCTACAATAGATTTATCAAGGAGATGCTCGACATTAACACAACTATAGACCACAGAATAAAACAAGACGCAGAAGAAAACCAGCAGTATCATGGTTACAAGGAATAAAACAAACAGATGGATGGACCATGTGAGGGCATAGAAGGCAGAGAACTGACCTCAATTTTACCGTCGTTGTTGACCTAGATCTCTTTTTATACAGAGCTGAGCTACAATCAATAAAATTTAACAAGGGGTATGTGATTTTCATAATGTTTTGATGTTGCTTATATCTCATACTGTTGTTACATTTCAGAAAAATATCTTGAATTTAATGGAAATTATGTGCCTGATTACATATTAAATATATTCGCCAATGTTCTTGAGCCAGTATTTAACTCGCTGTTAGGAATTGATACATATCAATTAGTTCTCGACAGTGCAACTGCTATTGTCGGCGTCTACAATAGATTTATCAAGGAGATACTCGACATTAACACAACTATAGACCACAGAATAAAACAAGACGCAGAAGAAAACCAGCAGTATCATGGTTACAAGGAATAAAACAAACAGATGGATGGACCATGTGAGGGCATAGAAGGCAGAGAACTGACCTCAATTTTACCGTCGTTGTTGACCTAGATCTCTTTTTATACAGAGCTGAGCTACAATCAATAAAATTTAACAAGGGGTATGTGATTTTCATAATGTTTTGATGTTGCTTATATCTCATACTGTTGTTACATTTCAGAAAAATATCTTGAATTTAATGGAAATTATGTGCCTGATTACATATTAAATATATTCGCCAATTTTCTTGAGCCAGTATTTAACTCGCTGTTAGGAATTGATACATATCAATTAGTTCTCGACAGTGCAACTGCTATTGTCGGCGTCTACAATAGATTTATCAAGGAGATGCTCGACATTAACACAACTATAGACCACAGAATAAAACAAGACGCAGAAGAAAACCAGCAGTATCATGGTTACAAGGAATAAAACAAACAGATGGATGGACCATGTGAGGGCATAGAAGGCAGAGAACTGACCTCAATTTTACCGTCGTTGTTGACCTAGATCTCTTTTTATACAGAGCTGAGCTACAATCAATAAAATTTAACAAGGGGTATGTGATTTTCATAATGTTTTGATGTTGCTTATATCTCATACTGTTGTTACATTTCAGAAAAATATCTTGAATTTAATGGAAATTATGTGCCTGATTACATATTAAATATATTCGCCAATGTTCTTGAGCCAGTATTTAACTCGCTGTTAGGAATTGATACATATCAATTAGTTCTCGACAGTGCAACTGCTATTGTCGGCGTCTACAATAGATTTATCAAGGAGATACTCGACATTAACACAACTATAGACTACAGAATAAAACAAGACGCAGAGGAAAACCTGCAATATCATGGTTACAAGGAATAAAACAGACAGATGGATGGGCCATGTAGGGGCATAGAAGGTAGGGAACTGACCTTAATTTTACCGTCGTTGTTGACCTAGATCTCTTTTTATACAGAGCTGAGCTACAATCAATAAAATTTAACAAGGGGTATGTAATTTTCAACTTGTTTTGAAGTTGCTTATAGCTCATACTGTTGTTAAATTTCAGAAAAATATCTTGAATTTTATGGAAACTATGTGCCTGATTACATATTAAATATATTCGCCAATGTTCTTGAGCCGGTATTTAACTCGCTGTTAGGAATTGATACATATCAATTAGTTCTCGACAGTTCAACTGCTATTGTCGGCGTCTACAATAGATTTATCAAGGAGATACTCGACATTAACACAACTATAGACTACAGAATAAAACAAGACGCAGAGGAAAACCTGCAATATCATGGTTACAAGAAAGAAAACAGACAGATGGATGGGCCATTTGGGGGCATAGAAGGTAGGGAACTGACCTTAATTTTACCGTCGTTGTTGACCTAGATCTCTTTTTATACAGAGCTGAGCTACAATCAATAAAATTTAACAAGGGGTATGTGATTTTCAAATTGTTTTGAAGTTACTTATATCTCATACTGTTGTTAAATTTCAGAAAAATATCTTGAATTTAATGGAAATTATGTGCCTGATTACATATTAAATATATTCGCCAATGTTCTTGAGCCAGTATTTAACTCGCTGTTAGGAATTGATACATATCAAATAGTTCTCGACAGTGCAACTGCTATTGTCGGCGTCTACAATAGATTTATCAAGGAGATGCTCGACATTAACACAACTATAGACCACAGAATAAAACAAGACGCAGAAGAAAACCAGCAATATCATGGTTACAAGGAATAAAACAGACAGATGGATGAACCATGTGGGGGCATAGAAGGTAGAGAACTGACCTTAATTTTACCGTCGTTGATGTAGATCTCTTTTTATACAGAGCTGAGCTACAATCATTAAAATTTAACAAGGGGTATGTGATTTTCAACTTGTTTTGAAGTTGCTTATAGCTCATACTGTTGTTAAATTTCAGAAAAATATCTTGAATTTAAAGGAAATTATGTGCCTGATTACATATTAAATATATTCGCCAATGTTCTTGAGCCAGTATTTAACTCGCTGTTAGGAATTGATACATATCAATTAGTTCTCGACAGTGCAACTGCTATTGTCGGCGTCTACAATAGATTTATCAAGGAGATACTCGACATTAACACAACTATAGACTACAGAATAAAACAAGACGCAGAGGAAAACCTGCAATATCATGGTTACAAGGAATAAAACAGACAGATGGATGGGCCATGTAGGGGAATAGAAGGTGAGGAACTGACCTTAATTTTACCGTCGTTGTTGACCTAGATCTCTTTTTATACAGAGCTGAGCTACAATCAATAAAATTTAACAAGGGGTATGTGATTTTCAAATTGTTTTGAAGTTACTTATATCTCATACTGTTGTTAAATTTCAGAAAAATATCTTGAATTTAATGGAAATTATGTGCCTGATTACATATTAAATATATTCGCCAATGTTCTTGAGCCAGTATTTAACTCGCTGTTAGGAATTGATACATATCAATTAGTTCTCGACAGTGCAACTGCTATTGTCGGCGTCTACAATAGATTTATCAAGGAGATGCTCGACATTAACACAACTATAGACCACAGAATAAAACAAGACGCAGAAGAAAACCTGCAATATCATGGTTACAAGGAATAAAACAGACAGATGGATGGGCCATGTGGGGGCATAGAAGGTAGGGAACTGACCTTAATTTTACCGTCGTTGTTGACCTAGATCTCTTTTTATACAGAGCTGAGCTACAATCAATAAAATTTAACAAGGGGTATGTGATTTTCAAATTGTTTTGAAGTTACTTATATCTCATACTGTTGTTAAATTTCAGAAAAATATCTTGAATTTAATGGAAATTATGTGCCTGATTACATATTAAATATATTCGCCAATGTTCTTGAGCCAGTATTTAACTCGCTGTTAGGAATTGATACATATCAATTAGTTCTCGACAGTGCAACTGCTATTGTCGGCGTCTACAATAGATTTATCAAGGAGATGCTCGACATTAACACAACTATAGACCACAGAATAAAACAAGACGCAGAAGAAAACCTGCAATATCATGGTTACAAGGAATAAAACAGACAGATGGATGGGCCATGTGGGGGCATAGAAGGTAGGGAACTGACCTTAATTTTACCGTCGTTGTTGACCTAGATCTCTTTTTATACAGAGCTGAGCTACAATCAATAAAATTTAACAAGGGGTATGTGATTTTCAAATTGTTTTGATGTTGCTTATATCTCATACTGTTGTTAAATTTCAGAAAAATATCTTGAATTTAATGGAAATTATGTGCCTGATTACATATTAAATATATTCGCCAATGTTCTTGAGCCAGTATTTAACTCGCTGTTAGGAGTTGATACATATCAATTAGTTCTCGACAGTGCAACTGCTATTGTCGGCGTCTACAATAGATTTATCAAGGAGATACTTGACATTAACACAACTATAGACTACAGAATAAAACAAGACGCAGAGGAAAACCTGCAATATCATGGTTACAAGGAATAAAACAGACAGATGGATGGGCCATGTGGGGGCTTAGAAGGTAGGGAACTGACCTTAATTTTACCGTCGTTGTTGACCTAGATCTCTTTTTATACAGAGCTGAGCTACAATCAATAAAATTTAACAAGGGGTATGTGATTTTCAAATTGTTTTGATGTTGCTTATATCTCATACTGTTGTTAAATTTCAGAAAAATATCTTGAATTTAATGGAAATTATGTGCCTGATTACATATTAAATATATTCGCCAATGTTCTTGAGCCAGTATTTAACTCGCTGTTAGGAGTTGATACATATCAATTAGTTCTCGACAGTGCAACTGCTATTGTCGGCGTCTACAATAGATTTATCAAGGAGATACTTGACATTAACACAACTATAGACTACAGAATAAAACAAGACGCAGAGGAAAACCTGCAATATCATGGTTACAAGGAATAAAACAGACAGATGGATGGGCCATGTGGGGGCTTAGAAGGTAGGGAACTGACCTTAATTTTACCGTCGTTGTTGACCTAGATCTCTTTTTATACAGAGCTGAGCTACAATCAATAAAATTTAACAAGGGGTATGTGATTTTCAAATTGTTTTGATGTTGCTTATATCTCACACTGTTGTTAAATTTCAGAAAAATATCTTGAATTTAATGGAAATTATGTGCCTGATTACATATTAAATATATTCGCCAATGTTCTTGAGCCAGTATTTAACTCGCTGTTAGGAGTTGATACATATCAATTAGTTCTCGACAGTGCAACTGCTATTGTCGGCGTCTACAATAGATTTATCAAGGAGATACTTGACATTAACACAACTATAGACTACAGAATAAAACAAGACGCAGAGGAAAACCTGCAATATCATGGTTACAAGGAATAAAACAGACAGATGGATGGGCCATGTGGGGGCATAGAAGGTAGGGAACTGACCTTAATTTTACCGTCGTTGTTGACCTAGATCTCTTTTTATACAGAGCTGAGCTACAATCAATAAACTTTAACAAGGGGTATGTAATTTTCAACTTGTTTTGAAGTTGCTTATAGCTCATACTGTTGTTAAATTTCAGAAAAATATCTTAAATGTTATGGAAACTATGTGCCTGATTACATATTAAATATATTCGCCAAAGTTCCTGAGCATGTATTTAACGCGCTATTAGAAACTGATAATATCAATTAGTTCTCCACAGTGCAACTGCTATTGTCGGTGTCTACAATAGATTTATCAAGGAGCTACTCGACTTTAACACAAATATACACCAAAGAATAAAAGAAGACGAAGAGGAAGACATTCAATTTCATGGTTACAATGAATAAAACAAGAAGAAGGCTGAACCATCTGGAGGCATAGAAGGTAGAGAACTGACCTTAATTTTACCGTCGTTGATCTAGATCTCTTTTTATACAGAGCTGAGCTACAATCATTAAAATTTAACAAGGGGTATGTGATTTTCAACTTGTTTTGAAGTTGCTTATAGCTCATACTGTTGTTAAATTTCAGAAAAATATCTTGAATTTAATGGTAATTATGTGCCTGATTACATATGCAAGATATTCGCCAAATTTCTTGAGCCAGTATTTAACTCGCTATTAGGAATTAATACATATCAATTAGTTCTCGACAGTGCAACTGCTATTATCGGTGTTTACATTATATTTATCAAGCAGATACTCCATGTAAACACAATTATACACCACAGAATGAAAGTAAGACGAAGAGGAAGCCCAGCAATGTCATGGTTACAAAAAATAAAACAGGCAGATAGCTGAACTACAATCAATAAAATTTAACTACAAGGGGTGTGTGATTTTCAACCTGTTTTGATGTTGCTTATAGGTCATACTGTAGTTCTCCACAGTGCAACTGCTATTTGCGGTGTCTACAATAGATTTATCAAGGAGCTACTCGACTTTATCACAAATATACACCAAAGAATAAAAGGAGACGAAGAGGAAGACATTCAATTTCATGGTTACAATGAATAAAACAAGCAGACGGCTGAACCATCTGGAGGCATAGAAGGTAGAGGGCTGACCTTAATTTTACCGTCGTTTAGATAAAGATCTCATTTTATACAGAGCTGAACTACAATCAGTAAAATTTAACAAGGGGTATGTGATTTTTAACTTGTGTTGATGTTGGTTATAGTTCATACTGTTGTTAAATTTCAGAAAAATATCTTGAATTTAATGGAAATTATGTGCCTGATTACATATTAAATATATTCGCCAAAGTTCTTGAGGCAGTTTTTAACTCGCTATTAGGAATTAATACATATCAATTAGTTCTCGACAGCGCAACTGCTATTTTCGGAGTCTACAATAGATTTTTCAAGGAGATGCTCGACATTAACACAACTATAGACCACAGAATAAAACAAGACGCAGAGGAAAACCAGTAATATCATGGTTAGAAAACTAAGCACCACAGGAATGGTTCAACACAGCTAGTTGAATGAATAATTAATAATATTATGTAACATATCCTTCTACTATCTACAATGTTGTTAAAAACGATATCAGCTTCAACCAGATACTTTGCTATACAATAGCCCAAAAGATTTTTGCTTAGAAATCAGCTCACAATTGCTAGTTTTCTTATGTCAGCTCTGCTGCATTCACTTAAGTTAATTCCTGCCAATTTGTAGGTCTGAAGTTTTTTGTACAATACACCACAATTAGTTGTTAAATCTTCCACTCCAGACTGTGTCTGGAATGTGATCGATCGGAGGAAGCAATTGATTCCACAGCAGCTGGACATTACACAAGAATAAAAAATAAACAACGGGAAAGGCTGTCGTGCCCCACTCAACACCCACTAGTCTATGTTGTTTTGAAAAGTTAGAAAACTAAGAACCACAGGAATGGTTCAACACACCTAGTTCAATGAATAATGTGTAATATTATGTAACATCTCCTTCTACTATCTACAATGTTGTTAGCAGCGATATCAGTTTCAACGAGACAGTTTGCTGTACAATAACCCAATAGATATTTGCTTAAAAATCAGCTCACAGTTGCTGTTTATCTTATGTTAACTCTGATGCATGCACCTACGTTAATTCCTGCCAATTTGTAGGTGTAACGTTTTTGATACAATCCACCACAGTTACTTGTCAAGTTTTCCACATCCAGATTGTGTCTGGAATGTGATCGATCGGAGGAAGCAATTGATTCCACAGCAACTGGACAATACACAAGAATGAAAAATAAACAACGGGAAAGAGTGTCGTGCCCCATTCAACAACCACCAGGCTATGTTGTTTTGAAAAGTTAGAAAACTAAGAACCACAGGAATGGTTAAACAAACCTAGTTGAATGAATAATGAATAATATTATGTAACATTTCCTTCTACTATCTACAATGTCGTTAACAACGATATCAGCTTCAAAGGGACCCTTTGCTATACAACAACCCAAAAGATATTTACTTAAAAATCTGCTCACATTTGCTGGTTTTCTTATGTTAACTCTGCTGCATTCACTTAAGTTAATTCCTGTCAATTTGTAGGTGTGACGTTTTTTATACAATACACCACAATTAGTTGTTAAGTTTTCCACATCCAGATTGTGTCTGAAATGTGCTCGATCGGAGGAAGCAATTGATTCCTCAGCAACTGGACAATACACAAAAATGAAAAATAAATAATGGGAAAAAGTGTCGTGCCCGACTCAACACCCACTAGGCTATGTTGTTTTGAAAAGCTAGAAAACTAAGAACCACAGGAATAGTTCAACACACCTAGTTCAATGAATAATGAATAATATTATGTAACATATCCTTCTACTATCTACAATGTCGTTAAAAACGATATTAGCTTCAAAAAGACAGTTTGCTATACAATAAGCCAAACGATTTTTTTCTTAAAAATCAGCTCACAATTGCTGGTTTTCTTATGTTAACTCTGCTGCATTCACTTAAGTTAATTATTGCTAATTTGTAGGTGTAAAGTTTTTGATACAATACGACACAATTAGTTGTTAAGCTTTCCACACCCAGATTGTGTCTGGAATGTGATCGATCGGAGGAAGCAATTGATTCCACAGCAACTGGACAATACACAAGAATGAAAAATAAACAACGGGAAAGAGTGTCGTGCCCCACTCAACACCCACTAGGCTATGTTGTTTTGAAAAGTGAGATAACTAAAAACCACAGGAATGGTTCAACACACCTAGTTTAATGAATAATGAATAATATTATGTAACATATGATTCTACTACCTACAATGTTGTTAACAACGATATCAGCTTCAAAGAGACACTTTGCTATACAATAACCCAAAAGATATTTGCTTAAAAATCAGCTCACAATTGCTGGTTTTCTTATGTTAACTCTGCTGCATCAACTTAAGTTAATTCCTGCCAATTTGTAGGTGTGACGTTTTTGCTACAAAACACCACAATGACCTGTTAAGTTTTCCACATCCAGATTGTGTCTGAAGTGTGATCGATCGGAGGATGCAGTAGGTTGCACAGCAACTGGACAATACACAAGAATGTAAAATAAACAACGGGAAAGAGTGTCGTGCCCCACTCAACACTTACTAGGCTATGTTGTTTTGAAAGTTTAGAAAACTAAGAACCGCAGGAATAGTTCATCACAGCTAGTTCAATAAATAACGAATAATATTATGTAACATTTCCTTCTACTATCTACAATGTTGTTAACAACGATATCAGCTTCAAAGAGACACTTTGCTATACAATAACCCAAAAGATGTTTGCTTAAAAATCAGCTAACAATTCCTGGTTTTCTTATGTTAACTCTGCTGCATCCACTTAAGTTAATTCCTGCCAATTTGTCGGTGTGACGTTTTTTATACAATACACCACAATTACTTGTTAAGTTTTAAACATCTAGATTGTGTCTGGAATGTGATCGATGGGAAGAAACAATGGGTTCCACAGCAACTGGGCAATACACAAGAATGAGAAATAAACAACGGGAAAGAGTGTCGTGCCCCACTCAACACCTACTAGGCTATGTTGTTTTGAGAGGTTAGAAAACTAAGAACCACAGGAATGGTTCAACACACCTAGTTTAATGAATAATGAATAATATTATGTAACATATGATTCATATGATATATGGAGTGAAGACAATGGTGGCGAACTTAATGGAAATGTGCGACAGAAGACAAAAAACTGAGAAAGAGCAGAGTGGAAATAACGACGACAAAAAAAGCTATGGAAAAGGAATTATGGAAACTAGGAACATGGAATATTAGAAGTCTGCAGGAAAAGAAAAAGAGTTAGAAGAAGAGTTTGAAGAGTCAGGATTAGATATATTAGCAGCAACGGAAACAAAGAAAAAAGGGCAAGGGATGATAGAAACAGAAAGAGAACATGCTTTTATATACAGTGGAGTAGAAAACGATAAAAGAGCAGCAGCTGGAGTAGGTTGTATAATCCACAAAAAACTGGTAAAACAAATATATACCTGGGAAGCAAAATCAGAAAGAATTCTACTTATCCAGATGAAAGATAAAGAGAGAAATTACTGGGCGATCATAATAGTGTATGGACCAAATGAAGATGACAGAGCTGAGGTTAAAGACAATTTCTGGGAGAAACTAACGATAACAACAGAAGAAGCAAAAGGAACTAAATACATTGCAGGAGATTTTAATAGTAGAGTTGGCAGAAAAGACGAAAGATATAGCACAGTATTAGGCAGACATGGGGAAGAAACAAGGAACAATAATGGTAAAAGAATGCTAGACTTCTGCGTAATGAACAACTTAATCGTTACAAATTCATTTTATCAACATAAAGATATCCACAAGTTTACCAGAGAAGCTAAAAGTAGAGAAGAAAAATCAATAATAGACTATGTATTAGTAGAAAGAGACAACAGCAGAACAATATTGGACACTAAAGTAAGAAGAGGCCCTGAAATAAATAGCGATCACTACCTACTAGTAACAAAAATAAAAGAGAACATACAAAAAAAAGACGGTGACAACTCCACAAATAAAATAATAACAGAACATGAAACCATACGAACATATAAGTTACAAAATAAAGAAACAGCCAAAAAATATGAACAAGCAGTCGCACGTAGGTTAGGAAGCAACATAGAAAGGTCAGAAAATAGCACTGAAGTATTGTGGAAAATATTTAAGAATGCTATAACAGAAGCCGCCAAAGAAGAGTGTGGAACATATAAAACAAAGAGCAACAAAAAACAAACAGCATGGTGGACGGATGAAATAAAAGGACAGGTCAAAATAAAGAAAGAAAAGTGGCAAAGTTACCTATCAAATAGGACCACAGAAAATTACGAGATATATAAAGAACAAGGAAAACGAGTAAAGAATATAGTAACAAAAGAGAAGAGCAATAGCTGGATAGAATTTGGTGAAAAAATGGAACGGGATAATAAAAGTAATCAAAAATTGTTCTATAAAGTACTAAAAGAAGCAAGAAAGAATAAAATTAAAGACATAACTCGTATCACAGATGCAAATGGGCGAATACTAACAGAAGGTGAAGAGATCATGAATAGATGGAAAGAATACTTTCAAGAATTACTAGGCGAACCTGAAGGAATAGAAGAACATACTGAAACGGAAGAAATAACCGAAGCAGACGAAATAAAAATAGAAGAGGTAACAGAAGCAATACAGAAATTAAAAAATGGAAAAACACCAGGGTTCGATAAAATTACCACAGAAATGATGAAAAATATGGGGAATACAGGAACACAAACATTTTTGAAAATATGCAACAGTATATTGAAAGAAGAACAAATACCAGAAGACTGGAAGGTGGCCTTAATTTTACCCGTACACAAAAAAGGAGACAGAAAGAATTGCAGTAATTACAGAGGAATAACTCTGCTGAGCACAGCATTAAAGGTTTACGAACAAATAATCAATAAACGATTACAACCAACAGTAGAAAAACTGGACGAAGCGCAAAGTGGTTTTAGAAAGGGCAGAAGCATAGAAGATCACATATTTACAATCAAACAAGTAATACAAAAATCACTTGACCAGCAAAAAAAGGCATACTTCGCATTTATCGACCTGGAAAAAGCGTTCGATACGATACCACGACAACGACTATGGGAATGCTTATATAGGAAAGGAATTAACAGTAACATTATCAGAACCATTAAGAACATGTATAAAAACAACGTCAATTACATAATCAACGATAACATGAGATCAGAACCGTTTTCTACAAAAGAGGGACTACGACAGGGAGGAGGGCTGAGCCCTGTACTCTTCATAATATACATGGACGAAATAATAAAGAAATGTAAATCCGAAGTGAAAAAATTGCAAATAGGATATAGAAACCTAAACACAGTAAATATATCAGAGGGAGCCTTCGCAGACGACATAGTAATAATGACAGGAAGCAAAAAAGACTTGCAGAAGAACCTGGAAGTGTGGAATACAACATTAAAAAACAACGGAATGAAACTGAACAAAGAGAAGACAAAGGTCATGGCAACTAGAAACGAACAAGAGGAACTGAACATAATAATAGATGAAGTAAAGATACAACAAGTAAATACATTTCAATATCTAGGAGTAAGCATACAAGACGACGGAAAACAGGACATAGAAATAAACAATAGAATAGACAAAGCAATGAAACTCTACCATGCCATGAACAACAGCTTCATAAGTAAAAAAGAAGTAACGCAAAAAACCAAAATAAAAGTCTTCAAAACAATCTTCAGACCAATTCTAACGTTCGGGTGCGAAACTTGGGTTCTGACAAGAAATCAAAAGAGTAAAATACAAGCCATCGAAATGAAGTACCTACGGAGAGTCAAAGGAGTCACAAGAGAACACAAAATCAGAAATGTACAAATTAGGGAAGAGCTAGAAACACAGTCAACACTAGAGTATATAGGCTATGTTGTTTTGAAAAGCTAGAAAACTAAGAACCACAGGAATGGTTCAACATACCTAGTTCAATGAATAATGAATAATATTATGTAACATATCCTTCTACTATCTACAATGTCGTTAAAAACGATATTAGCTTCAAAGAGACACTTTGCTATACAATAACCCAAAAGATATTTTCTTAAAAACCAGTTCACAATTGCTGGTTTTTTTATGTTAACTCTGCTGAATTCACTTAAGTTAATTCCTGCCAATTTGTAGGTGTAACGTTTTTGATACAATACACCACAATTACTTGTCAAGTTTTCCACATCCAGATTGTGTCTGGAATGTGATCGATCGGAGGAAGCAATTGATTTCACAGCAACTGCACAGTACACAAGAATGAAAAATAAACAACGGGAAAGAGTGTCGTGCCCCACTCAACACCCACTAGGCTATGTTGTTTTGAAAAGTGAAAAAACTAAAAACCACAGGAATGGTTCAACACACCTAGTTTAATGAATAATGAATAATATTATGTAACATATCCTTCTACTACCTACAATGTTGTTAACAACGATATCAGCTTTAACGAGACACTTTGCTATACAATAAACAAAACGCTATTTGCTTAAAAATCTGCTCACAATTGCTAGTTATCTTATGTTAACTCTGCTGCATTCACTTAAGTTAATTCCTGCCAATTTGTAGGTGTAAAGTTTTTGATACAATACGACACAATTAGTTGTTAAGCTTTCCACACCCAGATTGTGTCTGGAATGTGATCGATCGGAAGAAGCAATGGGTTCCACAGTAACTGGGCAATACACAAGAATGAAAAATAAACAACGGGAAAGAGTGTCGTGCCCCACTCAACACCTACTAGACTATGTTGTTTTGAAAAGTTAGAAAACTAAGAACCACAGGAATGGTTCAACACAGCTAGTTCAATGAATAATGAATAATATTATGTAACATTTCCTTTTACTATCTACAATGTTGTTAACAACGATATCCTTCAATGGGACACTTTGCTATACAATAACCCAAAAGATATTTGCTTAAAAATCAGCTCACAATTGCTGGTTTTCTTATGTTAACTCTGCTGCATTCACTTAAGTTAATTCCTGCCAATTTGTAGGTGTGACGTTTTTGATACAATACACCAGAATTACTTGTTAAGGTTTCCACATCCAGATTGTGTCGGGAATGTGATCGATCCGAAAAAGCAATAGGTTGCACAGCAACTGGACAATACACAAGAATGAAAAATAAACAACGGGAAAGAGTGTCGTGCCCCACTCAACACCCACTAGGCTATGTTGTTTTGAAAAGTAAGAAAACTAAGAACCACAGGAATGGTTAAACAAACATAGTTGAATGAATAATGAATAATATTATGTAACATTTCCTTCTACTATCTGCAATGTCGTTAACAACGATATCAGCTTCAAACAGACACTTTGCTATACAACAACCCAAAAGATATTTGCTTAAAAATCAGTTCACAATTGCTGGTTTTCTTATGTTAACTCTGCTGCATTCACTTAAGTTAATTCCTGCCAATTTGTAGGTGTAACGTTTTTGATAGAATACACCGCATTTAGTTGTCAAGTTTTCCACATCCAGATTGTGTCTGGAATGTGATCGATCGGAGGAAGCAATTGATTTCACAGCAACTGCACAGTACACAAGAATGAAAAATAAACAACGGGAAAGAGTGTGGTGCCCCACTCAACACCCACTAGGCTATGTTGTTTTGAAAAGTGAAAAAACTAAAAACCACAGGAATGGTTCAACACACCTAGTTTAATGAATAATGAATAATATTATGTAACATATCCTTCTACTACCTACAATGTTGTTAACAACGATATCAGCTTTAACGAGACACTTTGCTATACAATAAACCAAAGGCTATTTGCTTAAAAATCTGCTCACAATTGCTAGTTATCTTATGTTAACTCTGCTGCATTCACTTAAGTTAATTCCTGCCAATTTGTAGGTGTAAAGTTTTTGATACAATACGACACAATTAGTTGTTAAGCTTTCCACACCCAGATTGTGTCTGGAATGTGATCGATCGGAAGAAACAATGGGTTCCACAGTAACTGGGCAATACACAAGAATGAAAAATAAACAACGGGAAAGAGTGTCGTGCCCCACTCAACACCTACTAGACTATGTTGTTTTGAAAAGTTAGAAAACTAAGAACCACAGGAATGGTTCAACACAGCTAGTTCAATGAATAATGAATAATATTATGTAACATTTCCTTCTACTATCTACAATGTTGTTAACAACGATATCCTTCAATGGGACACTTTGCTATACAATAACCCAAAAGATATTTGCTTAAAAATCAGCTCACAATTGCTGGTTTTCTTATGTTAACTTTGCTGCGATCACTTAAGTTAATTCCTGCCAATTTGTAGGTGTAACGTTTTTGATACAAATCACCGCATTTAGTTTTCAAGTTTTCCACATCCAGATTGTGTCTGGAATGTGATCGATCGGAGGAAGCAATTGATTCCACAACAACTGCACAATACACAAGAATGAAAAATAAACAACGGGAAAGACTGTTGTGAGACACTCAACACCCACCAGGCTATGTTGTTTTGAAAAGTAAGAAAACTAAGAACCACAGGAATGGTTAAACAAACATAGTTGAATGAATAATGAATAATATTATGTAACATTTCCTTCTACTATCTACAATGTCGTTAACAACGATATCAGCTTCAAAGAGACACTTTGCTATACAACAACCCAAAAGATATTTGCTTAAAAATCAGTTCACAATTGCTGGTTTTCTTATGTTAACTCTGCTGCATTCACTTAAATGAATTCCTGCCAATTTGTAGGTGTAACGTTTTTGATACAATACACCGCATTTAGTTGTCAAGTTTTCCACATCCAGATTGTGTCTGGAATGTGATCGATCGGAGGAAGCAATTGATTTCACAGCAACTGCACAGTACACAAGAATGAAAAATAAACAACGGGAAAGAGTGTCGTGCACCACTCAACACCCACTAGGCTATGTTGTTTTGAAAAGTGAGAAAACTAACAACCACAGGAATGGTTCAACACAGCTAGTTTAATGAATAATGAATAATATTATGTAACATATCCTTCTACTACCTACAATGTTGTTAACAACGATATCAGCTTTAACGAGACACTTTGCTATACAATAAACAAAACGCTATTTGCTTAAAAATCTGCTCACAATTGCTAGTTATCTTATGTTAACTCTGCTGCATTCACTTAAGTTAATTCCTGCCAATTTGTAGGTGTAAAGTTTTTGATACAATACGACACAATTAGTTGTTAAGCTTTCCACACCCAGATTGTGTCTGGAATGTGATCGATCGGAAGAAGCAATGGGTTCCACAGTAACTGGGCAATACACAAGAATGAAAAATAAACAACGGGAAAGAGTGTCGTGCCCCACTCAACACCTACTAGACTATGTTGTTTTGAAAAGTTAGAAAACTAAGAACCACAGGAATGGTTCAACACAGCTAGTTCAATGAATAATGAATAATATTATGTAACATTTCCTTTTACTATCTACAATGTTGTTAACAACGATATCCTTCAATGGGACACTTTGCTATACAATAACCCAAAAGATATTTGCTTAAAAATCAGCTCACAATTGCTGGTTTTCTTATGTTAACTCTGCTGCATTCACTTAAGTTAATTCCTGCCAATTTGTAGGTGTGACGTTTTTGATACAATACACCAGAATTACTTGTTAAGGTTTCCACATCCAGATTGTGTCGGGAATGTGATCGATCCGAAAAAGCAATAGGTTGCACAGCAACTGGACAATACACAAGAATGAAAAATAAACAACGGGAAAGAGTGTCGTGCCCCACTCAACTCCCACTAGGCTATGTTGTTTTGAAAAGTATGAAAACTAAGAACCACAGGAATGGTTAAACAAACATAGTTGAATGAATAATGAATAATATTATGTAACATTTCCTTCTACTATCTGCAATGTCGTTAACAACGATATCAGCTTCAAAGAGACACTTTGCTATACAACAACCCAAAAGATATTTGCTTAAAAATCAGTTCACAATTGCTGGTTTTCTTATGTTAACTCTGCTGCATTCACTTAAGTGAATTCCTGCCAATTTGTAGGTGTAACGTTTTTGATACAATACACCGCATTTAGTTGTCAAGTTTTCCACATCCAGATTGTGTCTGGAATGTGATCGATCGGAGGAAGCAATTGATTTCACAGCAACTGCACAGTACACAAGAATGAAAAATAAACAACGGGAAAGAGTGTCGTGCACCACTCAACACCCACTAGGCTATGTTGTTTTGAAAAGTGAGAAAACTAACAACCACAGGAATGGTTCAACACAGCTAGTTTAATGAATAATGAATAATATTATGTAACATATCCTTCTACTACCTACAATGTTGTTAACAACGATATCAGCTTTAACGAGACACTTTGCTATACAATAAACAAAACGCTATTTGCTTAAAAATCTGCTCACAATTGCTAGTTATCTTATGTTAACTCTGCTGCATTCACTTAAGTTAATTCCTGCCAATTTGTAGGTGTAAAGTTTTTGATACAATACGACACAATTAGTTGTTAAGCTTTCCACACCCAGATTGTGTCTGGAATGTGATCGATCGGAAGAAACAATGGGTTCCACAGTAACTGGGCAATACACAAGAATGAAAAATAAACAACGGGAAAGAGTGTCGTGCCCCACTCAACACCTACTAGACTATGTTGTTTTGAAAAGTTAGAAAACTAAGAACCACAGGAATGGTTCAACACAGCTAGTTCAATGAATAATGAATAATATTATGTAACATTTCCTTCTACTATCTACAATGTTGTTAACAACGATATCCTTCAATGGGACACTTTGCTATACAATAACCCAAAAGATATTTGCTTAAAAATCAGCTCACAATTGCTGGTTTTCTTATGTTAACTTTGCTGCGATCACTTAAGTTAATTCCTGCCAATTTGTAGGTGTAACGTTTTTGATACAAATCACCGCATTTAGTTGTCAAGTTTTCCACATCCAGATTGTGTCTGGAATGTGATCGATCGGAAGAAGCAATTGATTCCACAACAACTGCACAATACACAAGAATGAAAAATAAACAACGGGAAAGACTGTTGTGAGACACTCAACACCCACCAGGCTATGTTGTTTTGAAAAGTAAGAAAACTAAGAACCACAGGAATGGTTAAACAAACATAGTTGAATGAATAATGAATAATATTATGTAACATTTCCTTCTACTATCTACAATGTCGTTAACAACGATATCAGCTTCAAAGAGACACTTTGCTATACAACAACCCAAAAGATATTTGCTTAAAAATCAGTTCACAATTGCTGGTTTTCTTATGTTAACTCTGCTGCATTCACTTAAGTGAATTCCTGCCAATTTGTAGGTGTAACGTTTTTGATACAATACACCGCATTTAGTTGTCAAGTTTTCCACATCCAGATTGTGTCTGGAATGTGATCGATCGGAGGAAGCAATTGATTTCACAGCAACTGCACAGTACACAAGAATGAAAAATAAACAACGGGAAAGAGTGTCGTGCACCACTCAACACCCACTAGGCTATGTTGTTTTGAAAAGTGAGAAAACTAACAACCACAGGAATGGTTCAACACAGCTAGTTTAATGAATAATGAATAATATTATGTAACATATCCTTCTACTACCTACAATGTTGTTAACAACGATATCAGCTTTAACGAGACACTTTGCTATACAATAAACCAAAGGATATTTGCTTAAAAATCTGCTCACAATTGCTAGTTTTCTTATGTTAACTCTGCTGCATTCATTTAAGTTAATTCCCGCCAATTGGTAGGTGTAACGTTTTTGATACAATACGACACAATTAGTTGTTAAGCTTTCCACACCCAGATTGTGTCTGGAATGTGATCGATCGGAGGAAGGAATAGGTACCACAGCAACTGGACAATACACAAGAATGAAAAATAAACAACGGGAAAGAATGTCGTGCTACAGTTCTTCGATTGGCTCTTTCATCTTCTTCTGGTTTGTTGGTAAGATAACGTGGCTTGGTGTTGGTGTGTTTGGAGATTTTGCTTATGCAGATATCACGTCTCTCTAGTTTGGCTTAAAAATCAGCTAACAATTCCTGGTTTTCTTATGTTAACTCTGCTGCATTCACTTAAGTTAATTCTGCCAATTTGTAGGTGTGACGTTCTTTATACAATACACCACAATTACTTGTTAAGCTTTCCACATCCAGATTGTGTCTGGAATGTGATCGATCGGAAGAAGCAATGGGTTCCACAGCAACTGGGCAATACACAAAAATGAAAAATAAACAACGGGAAAGAGTGTCGTGCCCCACTCAACACCTACTAGGCTATGTTGTTTTGAAAGGTTAGAAAACTAAGAATCACAGGAATGGTTCAACACAGCTAGTTTAATGAATAATGAAAAATATTGTCACGAAAGCGCAAATATGATACATCGAGGATTTCTAGACACTAAGACACTTAATTTTTGGCCGTCCAATCAAAATTGTTACAGACCACCACGCTATTTGTTTATTAAAACTTTAAAAAATCCCAAAGGCAAATTAGCTCGATGGGCTATTAAATTATCTGAATTTGATTATACGATTGTGCATAAACAAGGCAAACGTCATACGGATGCAGACTGCTTGTCGCGAAATCCTGTTGACATTCCAGCATCAGGGGATGACGACGATTTAGTTGATGTTCCAACTTACTTATTAAAAATCGATGATATTTCCAAATTACAAAGTCAAGATTCAAAATTAACAAAATTAATTGAAATACTTCAAAATCCAGAACTAGCTGGTATAGGTTCTAATAAACGTTCAAAAAAAATTTTTCCTAAAAGACAATATTTTATATATGAAAAATTATAGTACACAGGGTGAAGCGAATTTAATAGTTATACCTGACAACTTAAGAGAGGAAATTTTATTTAGCCATCATAGCGACCCCTTATCAGGTCATTTAGGAGTTACAAAAACTTATCATAAAATTAAAAATAGATACTATTGGGATAACATGCTGAAAGATATTAAGAAGTATGTTAAGGGATGCCCTGACTGCCAAGCTCGAAAAGGGCAGACTCATTTCAAACCTACGGGATTATTACAACCGATTTTAGTGTCACTTCCTTTTGACAGGATAGGAATTGATTTATTAGGGCCCTTTCGCCGAAGTAAAAAGGGTAATACTATGATCGTAGTAGCTATTGATTATGCGACTCGTTGGGCTGAAGCCAAGGCCTTACCCAATGGGAAAGCAGGACCAGTAGCTCAGTTTATTTTTGATAATATAATTAGTAGGCACGGTTGCCCTCGTTATATTTTAAGTGATCGAGGTAAAACGTTCCAATCAGAATTAGTTACTGATTTATTAAAGATCATGGGAATTCAAAGTAATTTCACAACTTCCTATCACCCTCAGTGTAATGGACTTTGTGAACGACTAAATAAAACATTGGCAAATATGTTATCGTTGTACACTAATACTAATCAAACCGATTGGGACTTATATTTGAATCATGTTGTTTTTGCATATAATTGCGCTCGCCAGGACACCGCCAAAGTGTCACCATTTTCTCTCGTGTACGCTCGGGAACCAGTCCTACCAACGGAAGCTTCTCTAAAACAAACAGTTCAATTAGAGGAAGTTCAGAAAATTCGAGAACGTGCATTATGGATACGCAATTATGCTATTGAAAATATTCATAATAAACAACTAACGGACAAGGCGCGTTACGACTCGAAACACCGTGAAATAAATTTTAGTGCGGGAGATAAAGTAAGAATATTTACTCCAGTTCGTAAAGTTGGCCGAAGTGAAAAATTACTCCTAAGATGGTTCGGGCCGTATACCATTATTGATAAAAAAGGTGAAGTAGATTACCTAATCCGAATGGGACCGCACCCAAATTCACGCACCGACATTGTTCATGTCAGCAGAATACTTCCGTATCACGATCCTTGGACTCCTTATCCAGATTCCGAATAGCAACGCAACGCATTTCTATTGTGAATAACTTTGTCACAACTTCCATTTTTCTTTTGTTAGCAACCATCCATTATTCGGAATGCCAATTTATGCGGACTTGCAATTCTTTCGCGGCAAGCGAAACGAACTGGTGCTGAAGGAATTTGCGGGCCTGAATAGCCGGACCGGCCGGCTAACAAAATATGTGTTCCGGCCTCCGTGTCTGTGGGAAGAGTTGCCGGAGCCGCAGGCTATAACAAATAGTTGGTTGATCTCGAACCTCCACGGGATCCGGTGGGATGCAGGGACGATCCCTTATTCCCATCTGCGAGCCATGCTGGCTCAATACTTGGTGGGGGCTCGAGTGATCGTTAGAGGGAGCGAGAAGGTAGCCTTCCTCCAGAATCTAATCCCGAATCTTCGCGTGGAGGAGGCAGCCTGTAAAGTGCCCTTCAGGGGGACAAGGCCATGCCAGCTACACCAAGAATCGCACCATAAGTGCGCCTGCGAACAGGCGCAATAATTACACTCTCTTAGCGAGAGTCAAGCGTTAACTTACCCCACGACAAGGGTAGACCGCCCCTCTCTTCAAACCCGGCGAACTTCCAGAAGGGTTGGCTCCACTGCCGGAAGGACCGGTGAACAGCCACCAGCAACCTCCGACTCCCAGAATGAACCAGCAGAGCAGCCCATTCAGTGGGACGCACAGCCAACAGCCGCAACGCCGCAACATTTAAATATCTTGCCGGCGGGGGCTGAAGAGGATAGTGAAGATGAAGACTTTGAAATACAACACTAAAAATACTAATTTCACGCATTTATTTTTTTTGCCTTAAGTAAATAAATAATTTTTCTCTTTCTTCTCAATTTTTTTTTTTTTATTAATTCATTATACCACTCACTTTTGCTAAAAGGACCGACGCCTAACGATAGGCAATGCCGCCGGTGGTCGCGTCATTTCCTCGTACTTTGGAGCAATCTCCTCATACGACGGATTAAGGTTTGATTTGAGACTCTGTGAAATTATTTTTTTTTCTTTTATATAACTTTAAAAATTTTTTTTTTTTTTACTTTCCTTACCGGTTGAATAGATATGTAAGCCGGGACCTCCTCTGTCATGGTACCCTGGTTTGTAGTTAGTGATTTTCCTTTCAATCCAGAGTTACAGCAACTACAATTTATTACTACCTCACGTAGCAACGACATTATTCCTTTAAATAAAAGAAACATTTAAAAAAGCAAAATTAAACAAAATTTAATTTAATTATAATCACGCATATACCTATCACACTCTTTCTTTACAGTGCACTACTCCTGTATGTACTGGCAACTTCACTATTAACTAATGGAATACCAGTCAAAGTTACTACTGGTGCTTTCTGGAAGCCACTTCCCGACACTATCACTTATTCCGCTACCATTCCTCTCACCTATCAAACTCAATGGTATAACCAACCAGAACAAAATAAGTTCGTGTCACCAGATCGATTGTGTGATGTCAATATTCAGAATCCTATTTGTAAAATGGGAAGCCAACTTACTAAACTACAAGACGTGTTCGATGCAGAATTGAAGTTATTTAGAAAATCATTCGACCCTGAAGCATGGGGAACCTTTCGTGCAAGCGTATATGACGAAGAGGGTGACGACTCAAGTACAGAGTCACCTTTAAGAAAGAAAAGAGCATTGGAATTCGTAGGAGACTTCTTTTCCTGGTGTTGTGGTGTAGCTACTAATCGCAAAATAGATTCTTTACGTTCCGACGAACATGACCTAAATCAACTTCTTCAAAATATTAATCTTGGACTTACAAAAAACATTCGAGAAATTGCTAACAATTCACAAGCTTTCAAATTGTATCAACAACAAGTTGAAACAAATTTATTCGAAACTCGTCAACAAATTAATTCCATTACTAATTTTGATAATCAATTACGTGCTGCAGTAGACAAATCAGTTGATGAGCTTGATTTTAAGATACAACGTTCTATGTTTTATTCTTATGGCAATTTATTACGTTTAATCAATTTCGAACGTTCTGTTAATAATATGGAAATTTTAAACCAATGTAAAGATCACAAAATTCCAACAGCCGTAATTCATCCCCCTGTATTACGACAAGATTTACTCAAATTAATTAAAGAACTTCAAAAAACTAGTCATGTTCTAACTATACCCGTCACTGAAATTTCAAGATACTATAAATTACCAATAGCCGATTGTACTATTTCAGATTCCAAGATTTATGTGCACCTACGAGTGCCCATCACTAAAAAAGGGCAAAACTGGAAATTATATGAATTAATTACCACTCCTTTTGCATGGCATAACGAAACTTGCTTCTTAATGCATGATACCTTGTATTTAGCCGTAGCAGCTGCTAAAACTTCAGCTGTACCTCTTATGAAACCTATTTCAGGATCTGCTTTACATCATTGCAAACCGTATCACGATAAGTTATGTTTTTTACCTAGGTTCACATCGGACGCTATATATGGTCCGCAATGTGCTTATAAAATGTTTACAGGATCGACTGTGGAGGACTTGGGCCTTCATTGTCAATTTAGGTGTCACACATCTCAGGCTATGATCCTTTCTGAAATTCGAGACGATGTTTTTATTCTAACTCATCCAAAACATCCAACGATGGTTCGTTGCCCTAAAACTGACACACCTTTGGATGATAAATTTTTTCAACAGCCAGGAGCGGTTCAAATTGAGCTCCCTTGTCGCTGTTCTCTTCTTGTAAATAATGAGGAGGTTATTTCCCCTCGATTCCCTTGTTCGGGACCGGAAAGAGAGCATAGAGCTCTTCATATATTGCCAGCCATTTGGTCCAACCTTAAATCGTATGTGCTTCATTCTAATCAGCCTGAACCAGTTTTTACCAATATTACTGAATGTCTAAATACGGAT
>CALNHX010004754.1:0-120499 GCA_940337035.1 Agriotes lineatus
CTAATGTTATAGAGCTACATTATACAATATGTAAAAGAGCACAATTTGTAAAAAACACAATAAAATAAATTAAACAAACATATATTATTATTGCAATATACAATAGGTATTTTCCAAAATTAACAATATGTCGTTTAAAAATATAACAAATTAAATAGAACTTAAAAAACAGTTATGAAAGACTACGACTAAAGAAAAAATATTTAAAGCAGCACTTTCCATGATTCCACAGCCACAAAGTTATCAATAATGAAGTCATAGTTTAGATTACAGCCTATGTGATCAAACAAGACGGCATCATCGTTTTGTTTTATTGTCCTTGAGAAAAAAAAATATAAAATTGCTCTAAACACTTTCACTACGTAGATTTGAGTCGGTATCAAGAACTTTCAAAACGTTACAAAAATTGTATACTATTTTGCGTCTCTAAAAGTGTACGCATGTGACGTACGCCACCTTTGTTACACCCTAGTTCCTCTGCCTACTGCGTTTAGTTTCTATATTGCTTTGGCAATCTCCTCTCTGGTTGGTGGATTACTCCAATTTCAAGTTCTGGTACAACCAATTCTTATGATGACTCAACTGTCAAAACTGATGAACATTCTCAAAGTGCTTTGGCTAATACACTGTTGTCTAACAGTGATTAGGATTTGCACTTGCTCGTCTTACAAAATGTGCTTATGTTTTATTTTTCTACGTTTGACTTAGTTCCTCTCATTCTACTTGGCAACATTGGCATTCCTTGAAGCTGCACCAACAGACTATTTTGGCCAGAACTTTTAGTTCTGCCCGCCCTCTTCTAACTGTTGGGTTTTCCTCGCTTGCGTTTACCTTGTAGGTTCTAACTCTGTACTTATTATTCTATTGTTTTTTTCTGAGGATGTGGCCAATTCACTTTCATTTTTGCTTTTTGATTTGTATTTATATAGGATTTTCCTAGGCATATTGACTGCCATAATTCTTCATTGGCAATAATGTTTGGCCAATAAATTTTTCTTAGGCATCTGTTGATAAAGGTTTGGATGCTTCTACAATATTTTTTGTGATTTTCTACATTTCACAGCTATAAGGAAGAACTAATTTTACATTGCTGCTAAAGATTTTAAGTTTGGTTGCTCTTGACATTTCATACTGGGTACAATTGTATAAATGCTGAATTTGGCATCTTCTTCTTCTGTCCCACCCGTTGCAGAACCTATGCCATCAAAGTACGTTAATTTTTGAATCTTATGGTTGTCTAGTTCGACTTTCCTATTGTTTTAAGGAATTACATTTCTTGGTGATCGATTTTCAGAGCAGCTATTTTTTCTTCCTTGTTCACACAGTCTCTTTATATTTCTCAGCAAAAACCTCCTTCATATTGGCTCTACTTCAAGCTAGTTGTGCATCTTAATCCATTTTGTCTTTACATATCCCTTTATCTATTTTCATTTTCCTTCTATTCCTCGACTTAGTTATTTACTTCATCTTTTCACAGTTCTTCCCTTTCTCCATGTTTTTTGAGTCGTGTAATAATTTTATAACCTAGTGTTCTTTAACTAGTCTTTATTAAAAGCATTCTCACGTACTTGCCACCTTTTCTCAATGTGTTTATTGTAACCTATTCTGCTCGTCTTTCTACAGCACGTCAACTTGTAATTTTTAAAATCATATTTGGCCTACTACAACTATAGTGTTTATATTTTTATCTTCTCCAGCGACCCAAAGTTTTAGATTTGCATCATATAGTGGTGCAATTCTACATCAGCATCCAGAAGTTGACTGCTCCATGCTTTACTAATACAATTATGTACTACGTCAATCAATTTCATTGTCATGTTTTTATTTAGTGACAACCACCTAACTTTGTGAAAGTGTTTGTGCTTAAACATTGTTCCACTAATTTTGGGAGTTTGAAAACCACCATTTTATTAATAAATCCTCACTTTTGTTTTCTTGACCAATTACATTATTTTCTCCCAACTTATTCAAATTTTTCATTAACTTGTACTACTTTTCAGTTTAAATCCCCTCTTAAACAGCGTTTCTCGTATTGCTTTATTATATAAGTTTTCTTTAATTACACAATTCGCTAATTTCGTTGGCCCATAACATTGCACAACTATTAACTGTAATAATTCCTTCTCTTACTTACACATGTATTTCTGATACACCCTGTATACTAACAGTTTTAATAGAAATATATTTTACATTATGTAGACCCTAAACAGGCTCTTTCATGTTATCCACTTTAATCGGAAATGTCAACAATAGCAGAACCTTCACACAAAATTTCTGAATATGTGCACTATTGCTGCCTACCTCTTATTAAAGGTTTTCTTGCGATTAGCATTTCTTTGCTTTTCTTTTTCTCATCCACACTATAAAAATACTTCAATCAATTGGCCATTTAGTTGAATGGGGATGCTTTGATTTACAGTTACGTCCACCCGCTTTTGCAACTCAAACAAATTTCTTAAAATTGTGAAAATATCAAGTCGCCATGTGCCTTTACGTATTTTGTTTTCAAAAAGGAAATAAAAACGCCATAAACTCTGTGCCGTTCATTACGGTCTTATTACTTAAAACTAGTACATTATTTAAATAATTTGTATACGCTACAAAATTACTGAATGTTACCAAATTATATTAATTTCTACGTCTTCGAACATGTGATATTCTCCACGCATTGGGTTCTTCGTATTTGTTGTACAGAGGTTCCAATCGCTGGTTCTTCTTACACTTACTAAGCTTGGTTGGATCAGAAAATTTAAAGAACGCCGCTGCAAACTCGACCAGCCATTTTGGGTCAATTGTTGTTAGTTCCCTCATGTACTCCTTGGTCGTTTGTACTAGTTCATGGTATATCACCCACTCTGGTTGTCTGTTAAACAATGCACTAGAAGGATGAATGTACACCGCTTGACTGTCCACTAAACTACGGTAGCCTTCCTGAGGGTCCTTTTTCGCTGCATTTCTGAAGAAGCCTGAACATACAGCTTTCTGAACTCTTACTGTGTTCTTTTCACAAGAAACCACATCCAGTTTGTGTCGATCCATGATACCAAGTAGCTGCTTCCTAACATCCTGGGCCCGTTTTAAAGTCCTAATCTGAACAAAGTTTTCATAGCACCAAGCATTAGAAAATTTGTTATTTTTCCAGCTGTTATACACGGCTAGTAATGTTAAGTGGTCCCCTTCCGGCTGATTAAATTTGGCTTTTTTCTGGTCTGCCAATGCCTGTTTGTCTTTAGGCCTGTAGAAAACGTTTTGAACAGACAGCATGCTAACAATTGTGAGGATTTCGTCAGAACACTGCAGAGCTACAGACATTATTAACATTTTCGAAAGATTTGGTTCTAGTGGAAATTCGGCCATCTGAAAATAAATATTGTGAATTAAATATTGCAATATTTAACTTAACATTTTATGGGAGAGAGTTCAATAATAATAAATGTAGGAACATGATTTCGTTTTCTCTCCAATAGCATCGTGAATGATTTTTAGAATATCTATTTTATGCTAGGGAATTATAGCTAATAATTATATCGTGTTTTTTTTAATTTGACATTAAAGTTGGCTGAAAATATTCTTTGTGAACATAACGTAAAAAAAAACTTAACCTTACTTTAGCAATTAGTAGTAGTATAAGCCCTTCACGATCTTTTTGGGTCAGGTGAGGCTATGACCATCTAGTAATTTTGTTGGCAGTACCTCTGCGGCAACTAAACTCCCTAATGCAAACTGACACTTTTTCTGTTAGGTTAGGTTGTTTTCAGTTTAAGGTTATATTTTCTGAATAGGTACATTGTTGCCGGATATTCTCTAGTTTCCACATCGACTCGCGTTCTTTTAAATTTGGCCTGTCCTTATTAAATTGGGAGTAGCATCGTTTAATGGAAATTTTTTGTTGTAACAAAATTGTTTTGGGCATTTTAACTTTTCCTTTGACGGAAATTAAAATTATTTTTACACATTTCATAAATCATTTATTTTCTTACGAATATTAAAATAATAAATCTGGCAATGTGGTGGCAAGAAAATGTCGAACAGACAGTGACAGAAAAAAAAAGTTGCATCCGCTACATCATCGAATCAGTTAGTCCAACATGAAAAGAAAAAATCATAGCCAACTCCATATATATAATACACATATATTGCTAGTAGGGCCTGGAAACGTCAGAAAACATTACGGCGCCGACATAGTCTCACTTAGAGTATAACGCGTCTCATGCGCATGCGTGAGAATTCGAACTCCGCCTTAAAAAGCGAATTTTAAACTTGCCCACTTCCCCATTGGCCGGACGACGCCGCCGCGCTTGCACACAGCTCATTATTATACATTGAAGAGTTGGTTGTCTGTCTCACTTCCTTGGCCAGTTTCCCACTCATAGCCGCTAGCAATATAGTAAGTATTAGATATATGGCCAACTCTGTCCCAAAAAGGTCGTGAATGGCTTATAGTACTATCCATTCACAAAACTCGTGAACTGTCAAAACGCTGTCAAGTTGGTACCTTGTTTAAATTCTGTTTTGGAACTTTTGCTTGCTGATTTTGGCAGCACTGAAATGTTTGAAATATAAAAGCTTGACTTATGTCACACTTTCTTGTAAAAAAAATAATCAACAGTAATATCCCAAGTGCATTAAAATAGCCGATTAAATTTTGACATTTTCTGTCAGAATGTTTTGCTAAGAAATTTGTCAAGTAAATTTGCCGTTCAACAAGAATCCCGAGTGCGCAGCACGAGGGATTTTGAAGCGGAAAATTTACGAGATATATTTCTTCAGAGCAAAACATTCTAACATAAAATCGTCAAAATTTATTCAGGCTAGTTTACATGCACGCGGGATGTTCGACGTGATTATTTCCTGAATAAATAGATAAAATTCAGTTGGTAAAGCACCTTTAATAATCATGTTAAAATTATGCACAAGCGATTAAATTTTGACATAAATTTAACCGCGGTTAAATTGTGACGTTTGAATTTTAGTCATTATTAAACTGACAGAAACCATGGTGATTACGCATTATTATGGATATGAAGGAAATAATCACTTATAATACCATGAGTAGTCAAACTTATGTCGACTATTTTTGCGGTGGTGTCACGAATGTCCATTGCGCTTTGGTACGATTAGGACGAGTGCGCTAGCACGAGTCCTAATCCCAGCGCAATGGACATGAGTAGTGATACCACCGCAAAAATAATCTACTTAACTTTGACTAAGAATGGTATTCGAGGGACTATTTAATGAACCAAACTACTTTTGCAAATTAGTTTTCAGTACATCTAGCAACAAGTTAGGCAATTTCTATAGTAACAGAACACTAATATTGACTTTTTCTAATAAAAATCGCATTTGTTGAAAATAGTCAAGGGTAATACCACAAAAGGTGAAAATTTTTTGAGAATTTTTTTTGTTCAAATGCAAATTATTGTGTTTAAATTTCGCGAAACCAAAACTGCGTTAAAAATTCCGCGAGACCGCAGGTCGAGTGGAATTTGAGCAGTTTTTGTTGAGAGAAATTTGCAATAATTTGCATGTTAAAGAAAAAAATTCTCTTAAAAAAATTTTACCTTGAGTGGTATTTAGAAAGATTATTCAACAATATGGGTATATGACACTTACCGTGTTCGACAGCACACATTAACGTTTTCCGCTATTAATTCAATACTGAAGCATTGAACACAAATTATTTTTTAGTTTTTATAACGACGCCGATTTGAAAACTTCAGTTTGACGTTTTGGCGAAATGTCAGTCAAAGGCTACTCACTAAATTGAAATCATTGAAACCATTCGGGTTCGCGTGAAAACACTGCGACATTAGGTGTTTTCAAGGACAGTCAATTTTGATTGGCCGTTTCTGACAAATTGAACTATTTTCATTGGTTCCTTCATTATAGTGTTGAATAATCAAATGTAATACCACAAAAGGTGAAAATTTTTTGAGAATTTTTTCTGCTGACATGCAAATTATTGCGTTTAAATTTCTCGAAACCAAAACTGCGTTAAAAATTCCGCGAGACCGCAGGTCGAGTGGAATTTAAGCAGTTTTTGTTGAGAGAAATTTGCAATAATTTGCATGTTTACGAAAAAAATTCTCTTAAAAGATTTTGTCTTGAGTGGTATTTGGAAAGATTATTCAACAATATGGGTTGATGACCTTTACCGTGTTCGACAGCAGACATTTTTAACGTTTTCCACTATTAATTCAATACTAGAGCTTCCAACATGATTATTATGAGTTTTTAGAACGACGCTGATTTACAAACTTCATTTTGACGTTTTGGCAAAATGTCAGTCAAAGGCTACTCACTAAATTGAAATCATTGAAACCAATCGGAATCGCGTGAAAACACTGTGACATTAGGTGTTTTCAATGACAGTCAATTTTTATTGGCCGTTTCTGACAAATTGAACAATTTTCATTGGTTCGTTCATTATAGTGTTGAATAATCAAGGGTAATACCACAAGCAGTGGATATATTTTTGACAAATATTTTGTCGTTTCCATGTAAATTATTGCGTTTAAATTTCACGATACAAAATCACATCAAAAATGTCACGAGCCGAAGGCGAGTGACATTTAAATGTGAATTGTTGAGTGAAATTTGCAATAATTTTTATGGAAATGGCAAAATATTTAAAAAATATATATCCACTTCGAGTGGTATTTGGGACGACTATTTAACAATATTAATACATAACGATTAACTTTATTGAAAAATAATCCAACAATTAATATAATTATTCATTCTCAATTAAATTCAGCGGAATACTTCCAAAACACAGCATTTTAAAATTTTTAAAACAAGCCAAGCAGTTTGTTGGGGTTTAGTGTTACGTAACCTAGCGATATGACTAAGGACAGAACATCGTTGCTAAGCGATACTTCGCAACAAGGCTATTTATTTTTTGAGTACGTACATTGTTTTGTGAATATTTTGCATAGTGCCCAATATTCAGTGATATACTGCTGTTATTGGTTGAAAAAAGCAAATGTCTGGAATATGATTGGCTTATATGTTATAGTGTTGAATAGTCACTTGAATACCTTCTAGGAAGATATATCCACTGATATTTTTTTAATAAACGGGGCTGCGCGCGCTATTGCGCGGTCTATCATGATGTATTTTCGTATGCGCTGCTTAGCACATTTTATGTGTCACCACTGAGAAGTAGTTTTAAGCTTTGCTCATCATTTTCAAAAAGAAACGCCAATTGGTTAGGGTCCTTTTCTAAAATCGCATCGATTTAATCACAATTCCGCTCAAATAACGCTCCGCCCCTCTCCAATGGGGGCCTTCGGGGCTCTTCCCCTCCCCAAAGGGGCTCTCGGGGCTCCGCCTATCGCCAAGGGGGCTCCGCCCCTTTCCTAGGGACCCCTCGGGGCTCCGCCCCTATCCAAGGGGGCTCTCGGGGCTCCGGCCCTCTCCAACGGGGCTTACGGGGCTCCGCCCCTCTCCAAAGGGGCCCCGGGCCTTCGCCCCTCTCCAAGGGGGCTTACGGAGCTCCGCCCCTCCCCAAGGGGCCCCGAAGCTTCGTCCCTCTCCAAGGGGGCTCTCGGGGCTTCGCCCCTCTCCTATGGGGCTTTTGGGGCTCCGCCTCTTTCCAAGTGGGTACTCCGGGCTCCGCCCCCTCCAAGTGGGCTCTCGGGGCTTTGCCCCTCTCCAAGGGGGCTCACGGAACTCCGCCCCTCTCCAAGGGAGGTCCGGGGCTTCGCCCCTCTCCAAGAGGGCTCTTGGGGCTCCGCCCCTCTCGAATGGGGCTATGGGGCTCCGCCTTTCTCCAATGGGGCTCACGGGGCTTCACCCCTCTCCAAGGGGGCTCACGGGGCTCCGCCCCTCTCCAAGGGGGCTTACGGGGATCCGCCCCTCTCAAAGAGGGCCCTCGGGAATCCGCCCCTCTCCAAGGGGGCCCTCGGGGATCCGCCCCTCTCCAAGGGGCCATCAGGGCTCCGCCCCTCTCCAAAGGACCCTTCGGGGATCAGCCCCTCTCCAAGGGGGCCGTCGGGGCTTCGCCCCGGTCACGAAATCGATCGACGGCGAAATGCAAACAAACGCAAATGGGGGTCATCGCGTCTGCAATTGTCGTGACGGACACACACGTTTGGATCGTTCTCCTTTATTTATAAGATTGGTCAAGAAACGTCAGAATTCTGGATTTTCATTGGTTACTTTTCGGCAGATGACAGGTGAATTGAATAGTCTCCCAAATTCTTTAATTTTTGTGCATACACTTCAATTGCAATGGAACAGAAACGAAAGAGGGTTTTATTATTGGAAAGGGAAAAAAGGCTATAGTTGATTATTACAAGGAAAAACTAGCAGATAATAGTTTTGACTTTTGACACACGTAACATAACCCCCATCAGGGCAAGAGTTGCTATAAATACGAAATTTGAAAGAAACAAACTAGTAAGACCTAAACGATATCCAACCCTAGAAGAACTGAAAGAAAACAAAATTAGGTACCAACAAGAACTAAAGATAAAACCAGCGTACATAAATCAAACAAGTAGAGACACTCTCTGTTGGTTCCTTTGATGTCAAAATTCCGATTTGGATGACCTTGAACGGCTCCTGGGGGGTACTTTCCAATTGTACTAACAGATGGCGCCACTACTTGAACACATCATGATTGGTAGCAGAGCCAGTACCTGGCGCTGATTGGTAGAACTTTGTGCTGTCATCTGATGGCCAAGCTTAGAAGTACCCCCCGAGTTACTGTCCCAGGCACTCTAGACAGGTTTCAACATTTGGCATGAGTGTCTCTACTTGTTTGATGTATGTACGCTGATAAAACTTTCGCCACTACAATAGATCGAAAAAATGGAAATAGATAAGTTGGCAAAAAAGATAAAAGATGACATCAAGACTGTTACAAAACGAATATGTTCAACCTCTAAACCAAAAGCTAGTAAAATAAAACAAAACACAAAGAAACTTATGGAAGAAAGAAGAAATATGGATAAAAGCTCAAAAGAATACGTAGAATTAAATAAAATAGTCCAAAAGAAATTAAGAGCAGATATAAGAACACATAACACTGACAAGATACAAAAAGTAGAAAATAATAGGAATATGAAAGTGTTGAGATCTATAAATAAAACTGGACAACCAACAATACACCAACTAAAAAACAACGGTGAAATAAAACAAGAAAAAGATCAAATAACTAGTATTGTAGAAGACTTTTACAAAGATTTATATTCGACAAACAACACAAACAGAGACGAAAGACCACCAATATCTATAACAAACGTAGGCTCAGAGGAAATCCCTGAGATCATCATTGGGGAACTCCAATTTGCGCTTAAAAAAATGAAAAATAACAGAGCCCCCGGAGAGGATACAATAACGAAAGAAATGATCCAATTAGGAGGACCAACTACTCAAGAAGCTATAAAAATCCTATTAAATAAGTGCCTGCAAACTGGTAGGATCCCCAAAGAATGCCAACATGCACAGGTCATACTTCTACACAAGAAAGGAGACATATTTAACATCGAAAATTACAGACTGATAAGTCTCTTGGCCCACTTGTACAAACTGCTGATGTCGATCAAACAACAGGTTGACCAACAAATTCGACGCATACCAACCTCCTGAACAAGTAGGATTTCGCCGAGGATATAGTACCACTGAACAAATACAAAATGTGAGACTATTAATAGAAAAATGCACAAAATACAATATCCCAGTGCATTTAGCTTTTGTAGATTACAAGAAAGCTTTCGACTGCATAGAGCATTGGAGCGTATTTGAAGCAATGGACGATGCAAGGATAGATTTGAGATACAGAGAACTAATAAAAGAAATTTATAAAACGGCAACTTTTCAAGTGAAGATAGGAGAAAATTTAGAAACTCGACCAATACCAATCAACCGAGGGGTCCCACAAGGAGGTCCCATTTCACCAAAATTATTCACGCTCACGCTAGAGAATATATTTAGAAAACTAAATTGGGATCAGAAAGGTATCAACATCGACGGTCGCCATCTCTCGCATTTACGTTTTGGAGATGACATTGTTTTAATAAGTTCCGACATAAACAAAATACAAGACATGCTCAACGAACTAAAACTAACATCGGAAGAAGTAGGTCTGGAAATAAACCTTAACAAAATAAAGGGTATGACATTAGAAAACACACCAAATTGACAACACAGTTATAGAAAGCGTCCAAGAATATATACCGTCTGTTCTATAAAAAAGGCCCCGCCTTCTAGCTACTTTATTATTTATTTTAGACACAATAAACCTTATATCAAATCAAATGGCACATAAAAACCTACATTTTAACACTGTCAAAATTTTTTTATCTTCAATTGTTTCAGAGTGGTGACGTCACGTGCAATTTTTTTAAATGACACTGTATATATTTTTTGACATTTTCTGGTAGAGGTTTTTTTTCTCTTTTCAACAATATAAATATTTTATGCCCTTTATTATCATCAAAAGGGGTTACCGTTGGCTAATCTCTCAAAATCAAACCTAACATAGCTACTTGGATACAATTGCCTGCCGACCAGCTCAGTACGAAGACGGCGCGACAGTTCTATGAACGAAATATGCAAAACGGGCGCCAACGGTATTTTTAACAAAATAAGCAAGTGTATCCAGGCAGTAGAACGAGAATCCGTAAACTCAGTAGCACAAACAATCTGAAAGAAAGCACAACTCAAACATCGGTAGCAGTAACAAATAATAAATAAACACAATAAAATATCACAGTATAATTGGCATTTAAAATATCACAATACAATCGACAAAGCATAACTCTTAATATGAATGCGTCACAATTTACCAATATCTGCGTAACAACAAAAATAATGGTTGAGCGGACGTTACGGAAAATCAGAACTTAAATTGCCGCAAGCCGAGAAGCGGCAGCGCACACTCGCGAACGGACATGTCATAAAATAATTATCTAAATACAGTCTAAAGTACAACCTGTTAGCGGCTTCCGACGAGCACTTTCAGCATGCTTATCAAGAGTCCAGGCGTGCTGAAGATCTCCCTGAGAGCACGCAGCAAGCCAAGGTCGCACATCGAAGATAGCGGCGGCGACAGCTGCCTCCTTGAAATTCAGAAAAACTGCACACTCGAACTGAATTGCCCAAAACTGCTTATGTAGACTGATTTAACCAAGACTGAATTGCCCAGACAGATTACTCGAATTTTCGCCCACGGCTGCTTGTTCGAATTCCGCCCAAGACGGCTTGTTCGAATTCCGCCCAAGACGGCTTGTTCGAATTGTGCCCAAGACGGCTTGCCCGGGTGAACTGGGCAAACGAGCATCGAAGGCTAGATGCGGCATGGCGTAGAATAAAATCTCACATGCTTCGCTTTGCAGCGAGGCCCCAAAGCTCCCATAACTAACAAAATGTAGCGGCAAGACAAAGCGGATCACCAAAGCCAGCATAAAACATCTTCGCCGCGTTCCGTCAAACCAGAAGGGACGCGCTCAGCCAAAAGAATGCGGCCTCGAGAGCGCTCCGACCTCACGCTGTCGAGCAAGGCCAAAATCATGCCTGAACGATACGATAACAAGCCCCACAGAAATCGCAAATTAACGAAGGCGTAAATCTAGCAATGCAGAACTACAGGGAGTGACAAAATAACCGTAACACCTTACATAAGAAAATTTTCGAGAAAAATTAAAAAACTTTTTTATCGGTGGGAGGCCACCATACAAAACTATAAACAAAAGTGTAACTCAGAAAAACAAAACAATAAACACTTTAGATTATTCTGAAATCTGACAGTTAAAGCGTTTGGCTACTATTTGTTTTGTTTTTCTGAGTTACACTTTTGTTTACAGTTTTGTATCATGGCCTCCCACTGTGAAAAAGTTTTGTAATTTTTCACGAACATTTTTTTATGCAAGTGCATGAAATATTTATATTGTTGAAAAGTGAAAAAAAACCTCTACCAGAAAATGTCAAAAAATATATACCGTGTCATTTAAAAAAATTGCACGTGACGTCACCACTCTGAAACAATTGAAGATAAAAAATTTTTGATAGTGTTAAAATGTATGTTTTTATGTGCCATTTGATTTGATATAAGGTTTATTGGGTCTAAAATCAATAATAAAGTAGCTAGAAGGCGGGGCCTTTTTTATAGAACAGACTGTATATCTAGGCCATTTAATAAAACCCGGGAAACAAAATCAAACAGCCGAGATAAGTAGAAGAACTAAAATGACTTGGGCGGCAGTAGGAAAATTAAGAACAACACTACGAGATGAAAATATCCCAATTAATCTCAAAACCAAAGTTTTCAATACCTGTATTCTCCCGGTATTAACCTATGGAATGGAAACAATGTCATTAACATTAAAAACAGTAAATAAACTCCGCACCACACAAAGAGCAATTGAAAGAGTAATGTTAGGCGTAAGCCTTAATGATCGGATGAGAAACGAAGAAATAAGTAACAAAACAAAAGTGGAAGATGTCGTGAAAAGAATAGCTCATTTAAAATGGAGCTGGGTTGGACATGTCGCCAGACAAGAAGAATCAAAGTGGACAAAGCGGATTTTGGAATGGAGACCCATAAGAAGTAAAAGAAGTGTAGGTCGCCCACAAAGAAGGTGGATTGACGATGTAAAAGAGAGATTGGGAACGCAATGGCAACACAAAGCAAGAGATAAAGAAGCATGGAAAAGATATGGAGAGGCTTATATTCAGGAATGAATTTCAAAGAGCTGAGAACGAAAAAGAACATAACCTTAACTTTAAACATTACTAGAAATCACTAGATCCGAAGTACATTCCTAAAAAACCTGTAATTTCCAGGTACACTCAGTAAATATTAAAACAATTTGACATTGACAGTTCATGAGTTTTGTGAATGGACTATTTCCCACATCTCTTATTATCCAATGAAAAGCCATGCTTTTTCAAAATTCAACCAATCGTGTGTTTTTGTAGTGGCAAAAAATCTAAATTTTCCCTTGGGATTGTGTCAGTTTCTTTTGCCACTTGCAACCACCAAATATGTTGCTTTAATCAAGGTGGTATTTAAGAAACGTCATTTAAACTGTCATTGCGCATCAGTATAAATGTCAAAATGAACCGATATTTGGGAAATAGTCCACAAAATGTATTACGGGCTCATGATTTTGCTCGGCAAATATTTTACTCACGATTTGTTGTTTTTTTGGCAATGCCCCTCGACAAACTAACTTTGACAAATTCCCTCGCCTTCGGCTCGGGAATTTGATCAAGTTAGTTTGTCTTGTGACATTGCCAAAACAAAATACTTTCGTAAAACATTTTTACCGGCAAAAGCATTTGCCCTTAATACATTATTACTGATAATAGTACTGTAAGATAATTTAAAAACGGGACAGAGAGTGCCATGGAATTTCTGTTTTACATTCAAACTTTGGTTAACAGCCATTTGTCAATTTATTAACTTAACCTCAAACAAGACATAAGAAGCTTTATTATAAGTCAAAAACTACAGTAAATGTTCAAAGACAGAAATTCCAATGCACTCTGCACACTGTAAGATAACTCGTGTTTGTGTGACACTGATATGGCTGTGTACGTACCAGTGGTGACAGTAACAACTAGATTACTATTATTTTATATGGAAAATTGGACGCCGCACAACGTTCAGTAACACTGACAGATACAATTGAGGATGATCGACAGCGTTCTGTCACATTTGACATTCAGTAATATTACGCTGATCAGCATTAGTGTCCTTCAACGTGTTAACTTTGTCTGTTTCGGAATATATATACTGGGTGTCTACTCTCAAAGTCGAACATAAACAATCAACATTGTGCATTTGACTTTTAGGTATTTTGCCATTATTTCTATACTATATCAGTGAATATTATTATTAGTATCATTTGATGTGCAATAATTTTATCTTTCTATTGATACCATTACCTTTCCTGTAAGTTGAATTGGCGAGCAGAAGTTAGCAAAAATGTTCAATGCAATGTTACATTCCTATGTTCGAGTTTAAGAGCGGGTATACATATACATTTTTTGTGTATTCCTTGCATTTTTTTCTTTTTTGTATATATATTTTTTTATATATATTTCTTTGTAGTGTTTTCTTTTTTTACAATACCAGAAATAAAAGACACTATTATTATTATTATTTTACTTACTCGTCTTCCTAGCCTAGTTAGAAGCCCTTCGTCATCAAGAGCTGATAAAGAATGCAACTGCTCCAGAGCCATAATGAGGGATTCAACAGGGGGGGCATCCATAAAATCAAAGTGTAAGAGATCATTTATCCCCATTGTTTTCAGTTTCAGGACTGTTGTAGCCAAATTAGTTCGTTGAATCTCAGGAACAGGAGTGGGCAGCATTTCATCTCTATAGGCACGCTCTGTATACAGTCGGCAACATCTGCCTGGGCCGGTACGGCCAGCCCGACCTGCTCTTTGTTTAGCTTGCACCTGAAAACAATTAACAATTATGATATGATACCAATAATTAATGAAACACTTACCTGAGAAATAGGTGTAACAACAAGTGAATCCATACCGGTTTTTGAATTATAAACTTTTTGTTTAACGAAACCGGGATCTACTACATAAAAGATTCCATCGATTGTTAATGATGTTTCAGCAATGTTAGTAGCTATAACCACCTTGCGGCTACCCGGGGGGGCAGGTTCAAATATTCTGGTTTGCATCTCGGATGGCAATGCCGAGTAGACAGGCAATATTATCAATTCAGGTACATCAGGACCTACAATCATAGAATGTTTTTTGACTTGCCATTGCAACATGTTATAGTATAAATTACAAGTGTTTGACTTTTCATATTTTGCTCTGCTTATTATTGAATGTAGGGATTATTAAACCAGAAACTTTAAATCGGCGGTCGCACCTTGTGTCGTACATGGAGGGTGGCTTGACATGACCGATCCTCGCAAGACACCCAACTCTCAACTTATGGCTCCACGCGCCACACCCTGGAAAACTGTATCGACCTACAGGCCAAACTAAGTTGAAGGTAGCCAGAAATGGCAATTTAAACATACTTAGACAGCGCTTGCCCGGAGCGGGCGGTTGTCGATGGGTAGACCAACCTCGTAAGCCACGGAGACGGCAATTGGTCTAGGGCTAGAGCCCAAATGTGAAAAAAGGGTAAACGAAACTCTATAGTCCAGTCAAGACATTCACTCTAGTGGAAGAAAACCATGACAAAAAATTACGTGGCCCTCAAGGTTGGGGGTTTAGGCAATGGGCCAGCACCTCGTTCCTAGTAAAAGTAGTACTTGAAGTACTAAATTGCTAAATTTCCTAATGCCAAGCCTCGGAAACAAGACGGATCAAATCGAAGATGAATTCAAGCGCAAAATGAAGTAGTGGGTGCAGGACTACCGTAAATAATTGTAATTATTGGGAATTCTGTCGAAAAAAAAGATTATTTATGCAAGAAAACTGGTTGTTTGGATCGTAAATTGCTCATATGCGCTTGCGCTAATGAAGTTCGTTGACATTTGGAAATACAGTGACCAGTGACTGTAAAAAGTTTTCAAAATGAGTAATTATAATTGTTTGAAATGTAAGACGGAATTTAATGATAAAAAATATTTGGGTGATAGTGTTCAAATGTGAGGCGTGTAAAAGAGTTAGTGAGATATGTACTGCAGACGAATTTACACAGACTGAAATTAGAGTGTTGCAGTTAAAAAGTACCAGAAGATTGAAATATTTTTGTGATAAAATAGTGAGAGATAGGAGCTTGCTAGAAACAATCACAGAAGTGGTGGAAAAAGCGTTGGAGAAAAAAATTAATAAAATAACTGATGTAACTGAAAAAATTGAAAAATTGGAGACTTTAAGTCAAAATTTAATGGAAGTGGCTTCTGCTGCCGATAGCAGGAAAGTAATACTAAGTGAGGTAGTAAAAACGGATACGTATGCTAATAAAGTAAAGAAATCTGGAGAAAAATTATTGGTGAAACAAATGTTGACTCGGACATTGTCATTACTGGTGTTAAGAAGATAAATAAAGGGGGACTAGTCATTGCGTGTGATGATAAAGTGGACAGAGATAAAATTATGAAAGAAGTTACAGATAAACTGGGGAAAAATTATAGTGCTAAAATGGTAGAGAAGAAAAATGTTAAGATTAAAATTATTGGAATGTCAAATTGACTAACAGAAGAAGAGTTAGAAATGTGCATCAAAAAACAAAATAAATTCAGCAACAAAGAAAACATGATCCTAAAAGTTGAAGTAATTAAAAAAATGAAAACTAAATATATGGCAATTGTGGGCTCTGATGGTAAAACCTTTAATGAAATGAAGCAAATGGAAAAATTGAGGATTGAATGGGATATATGTCCGGTATATGAGTATGTTAACGTGAGGCAATGTTATAAGTGTCTGGGTTATGGACATAAGGCTGGGGTATGTAAAAATAAGGAGCATTGTATTTTGTGTGGTGAGGAGGGTCATAAGACAGTTGATTGTGAAAGTCAAGAGAGAAAATGCACAAATTGTGGCAAGAGAATTGATGTTGAATTAGATTTTAAACATGCAGCTAATGATAGAAAGTGTCCGGTATATCTGAGACAAATAGAGAGACAGAGAGAATTAATTAAATATGAAGAATAGCAACTAATAACAAAATTAGAGAAAACTATATGTTTTAATGCTCAGAGTGTAGTGGCACATCTAGATGAAATTGTACACTTTGTGGATTGTCGTAAGCCATCGGTGCTTTACCTAACAGAAATTCATTTAACAAATAATATTGAGGACTTTGAAATTAGCATAGACGGTTATAGTGTTATAAGAGTGGATTCAGAAAGCAGAGCTACGGGTGGAGTCGTTTGTTATGTGAAGCACGGTATCCAGTACGAAGTCGTTAGTTTAGAATGGGCAAGAGAACGAAACTACTGGATTTTACCTATTAAATTTAAAAATGAAGGTGAAACATTGATTTTAGTGTGTGTTTATCACTCTCCAAGTGCATCGCATGGGGACTTTGAGTACTTTGAGTTAATGTGTGAGGAAATTATTTTGGAGCATTCTGATAAACTAGTATTGTTGGTGATTTTAATCTAGATTGGAACTCTGAGTTATACTATCCTGTCAAGTTAAAGAAGTGTGTGAACGATTTAGGACTCAAACAAATGGTTGAAGATTGGACACACATTCTACAAAACAGTAGATCAATTATTATTCTAGTTATAACAAACTGCAGTGACTTAAAAGTGCAAGTTATAGATGAACCTAAGATATCATACCATAGAACGCTCCTGATTATGGGTGGTGATAGTCAATTAGAAATGAAAAAGATTGTGAAGGGTAGAATCAATAGGCATGAATGTCAGGAAGAATTGAAATATCTTACCGTCAACTATCGATCAAAGAATATATCTGAAAAATTTGATGAATTTTTTGATAAGATGTCAATAATACTACATGAAGTTACACCGAAAAGAGAAATTGTGATCAAAAATACAAATTCATGGTTTAATAAAGACATACATGATTGTATAAAAAGAAGAAATATTGCATACAAAAAATTTGTATTTACTGGATTGGAAATAGATTGGAAAAATTATAAAAAAGAAAGAAATTATACGGTAAGGGCTATACAAATTCAAAAGTGTAAGTACTATGAAAGAAAAATAGATGAATGCAAAAACGACTCCAAACGAATGTGGAAGACATTAAAGTCGCTGTTATCACAGAAAAATACAGAAGAATATTTAAGTATACAATTTGAGGATAACATTGTAAAAGGTGAAAAAGATATAGCCGAAAACTTCAATAAGTATTTTATTAACAGTGTTAATGACGTAATTTCTAGTATTACACCAACTAACGTGACTTATGAGATGCCTGATGTAGCCAGTGTGATGTCTGAATTCACATTACTAAACAAAACTAATCTGAAAATGGTTCTGAATAGCCTGAAAAGTAAAAACAGTCCTGATGGAATCAGTGTGAAGTTCTTATGTGACTATTTTGATGAGTTGTCAGATGTATTGTTACATTTGATAAATTCCTCGCTGGAGAGTGGAGTGTTTCCTCGGGGGCTTAAGACTTCGTTAATTATACCTATAAATTTACAGCCTGCAGTGGAAAAAGTAATTGAGCGGATTGTTTATATAAAGTTATCAAATTTTTAAAAAGAAAACAACATCTTGTGTGAACATCAGTCAGGTTTTTGGGAGGGATATAGTTGCGAAATGGCTCTTCAGTGTATACTACATAACTGGAAGGTGAGCATAGAAAAAAATGAAATGGTTGGAGTGGCCTTTCTAGACTTAAAAAGAGCTTTCGAGACAGTCGACAGAAAAATTTTAATTGAAAAACTGTTTAAGTATGGACTGAGAGGTACTGTTCTTACCTGGATGACTTGTTATCTAAGTGAAAGAAGGCAAAAAGTGAACTGCGATGAAGAAATATCTTCAGAACTTGACATAAACGTTGGCGTACCACAAGGGAGCATATTGGGTCCTTTATTATTTATGCTGTATGTCAATGACGTTGCTGCATGCATGGAGTTCTGCAATTTCCATCTTTTTGCAGATGATACAGTGATATATTATTCAGGTGAAAATTTTGTTGATGTAGTAAACGTTATAAATCAAGAATTGACAAGTGTTGGTAAATGGTTGTCAGCAAATAAACTTAAATTGAATGTGTCCAAAACTAAATTTATGATGTTGGGAAATAGGTCATTATATAAAATCTACAAAGAGTGAACAGAGATGCCTGAGAGGCTGTATCAGGACTCCGTTACTTTGCGCTGATTCTATCCGTCAAGCACGTAAACAAGACTGTGTTTACGTTTTAAACCAATGTAGTCAATGGTACTTGAAACGGACGGCAGTAGAGACACTAACCCTCGGAGCACAGCCTCATGCCCCGTGAATATTATGGCTTAGAAAGGGTAGTGAATGAATCAAACATTAAATGCAGATTGATTTTTATTATGAAAATAGACTAGTATTTATACAAAACAAAAAATGCTTAACGCAGTAACAATATCAAAGTTCATATGTACAGTTTAGTAGGACAAAGTGTTTAAATTACAAAACAGCAGATAAGCAATTGTGCAGGTTTATTTCCTGGTCGAGCGAAGGTCGCCCGTTGAACTCGCTGCTGTGGGTCGATATTATGCAAGAAGTGCAGAATTGCGTTTTCCTGGTTTTTAACTCATACGATTGTGTAATAACACTGGTTTTTAAATTACGAATAATGTTTCGTAAATTTGAACTGAAATATATAGTTTTAATCTAATTTAAACATATTAAATTTAGTAATTGGTGATAGCAATATTAAATAAATTGCATTTAAAGGCCATGCAACTGGATTTCGTAAATTTTAGAAAATAAAATTTATGTGTGTTTAAATCAAGTTTAAACAAAGAGTCTAATGCAAGAATTTCAATTGAAAATGAAGAAATAACTGTGGTGGAATAAATTAAGTATTTGGGAATAATGATGGAGGGACTTAAAATTTAATTATCATGCCGACTACATCTGTAAGAAAATATCCAAGAAATTAGGAGTGTTGGCTCGTGTAGGAAAATATCTTTCTGCGTACTCGCGATTACTTGTATACAATTCAATCGTGAGACCGCACTTTTTCTATTGTGGGACAATATTATATTTGTTTAGTGAAGGGGCATTGAAAAGACTGCAGGTGCTACAGAATAGATCTATGAGGGTTATTTTGAAATGTGACAGATTTAGTAGAATCAAGGATATGTTAAGTGAATTAAGGTGGTTAAATGTAAGGCAATTGGGTAAATATCAAGCAATGATATTCATATATAAAATAATAAAAAAAGAAGTGCCAAATTATCTTCAGAACATATTAATCTTGTGTAGTGATGTACATGAACATGAAACACGAAACAGAGAAAACTTTTACTTGAGGAGTCAAAAAAAAGTGTATTTGTATTCATTCAATTTTTCATAAGGGTCAAATAGAATATAATAACTTAAGTGCCAGTATTAAAAAAGCGAAAAGTACTGCAATATTTAAGCGAAACCTAAAAGACTTTTATTTGTTAAGCGAAGGCTAGACATTGTTAGACGTTGTTGATGTTGTATAGTGGTTGTTATTAGCAAGTTGCTAAATAAATTACTTACTATCTTTTGGTATCGAATAAGTGGGTGTTATTTTTCCAAGACTGTAAGAGTTCAGAACAATATTCTGAACTACTGAAATTATGTGAGTTCTACTTTTGTTTACCAAGCAGCAATGCTGATGTTGAACGTACATTTTCGTTCATGAATTGTCAGTGGTCTGATGAGCGAAACCGTATACTGGTATCTTCGGTTAAAAGTATTTTGATGGTTCAATATAATTTCAAAGAAATGTCTTGCAGTGATTTTTATGATTATATCAAATCCAAAAGCACAATTTTGAAAGAAAAAATACGATACCTAAATTAGGTAACTTTTATTATATTAATTAATAGCTAAGTTAGTTAATTGTACTTTATGTAACTAGTCCTCAAAGCAAGGCTTTAGGGGACGAGTCGTAATGTTTCCGGACGAGGCGGAGCGAAGCGCAGCCGAGTCCGTAATATGAAGATGAGTCCTCTAAAGCCATTTGAGGACGTGTTGCATACAACGTTTTTTTGTATTAGCTCTCCAAACATTATAATATGAAGTTTCAATTACCATTAACGCGGCATTATATTAGGAGGCCGCGCGAAAATGTATTTTTCGCTCCCCAAACTGGTTACTTTGGAAACTGTCTAGGATCCTCAAAATGACCATTTAGAGGCCTTGTACTTAAAGTCGTCATGGCAACTAATGTTTGAGTCCGCTAAAATGTTGCCATGACGACTTTAAGTACAAGGCCTCTAAATGGCCATTTTAAGGATCCTAGACAGTTTCCAAAGTAACCAGTTTGGGGAGCAAATACAAAAAAAAAATAAAAATAATAAAAATATACAAACATATTTCTTTATTTTATTTCGTCCCCATTTTATGTGACAGAAACGCCTGTTTTCCGACCACTACCTTCTAGAATACAAAATGTATTTTCCTTTTAGAAAACATAGTAATAATGAATTAAGTAAGACAAAAGAAGGTATATCAACTCTTAAAATGTCAAAATATAATTTAGAAGGATTACAAGACGATTCCACGAGGTTTCTGTATCAGCTACCTTTGACCACTAAATTACGATGCATACAAAACGCTTTCCCACAAGAGATGTATGATAATATCAACACCTGTATACATGAAGCAGCCGAAGAAGCTTTAGGAGAGAAAAAACACCTTCTCGAAGAAGAAAGCTCCCGCAATGGTGGTCAAAACAAGTTGAAAAATTAATCTTAGCAAAGAAAGAATCATACCATAAGTGGATGTCAACTAAAACACCAGAAGATTGGGAACTATATCGCAGTAACAGGAAAGAGGCCCAAAAAATGATTACTAAAGCTAAAAATGAGCAATGGGAAACTGCGTGCGCTGAGATTAATAAATGCACGGGAAATATACGAGCAACCAAAGCTTGTTTATGCTGAAAAGCGTGAGAATCCACAACACAGACACAAGTGGGATAAGCTTAATACAAGTGCTGGTACGATTACTATAAAAAACTTTTGACAGAAAACAGGAATCAATTCTTGGACGACAATGAACAGATGGAAGATGACTATAGGATTCATTCAACCCCTAGAGAACTGGACATAAGAGAGCTAACGAAGGCACTTTGTATAATGAAAAATGGAACAGCTCCTGGCCCAGGGCACATACCAATCGAACTGATTAGAGCTTGTCCGATAAAATTGTTGGAATTAATAACTACCTTGTTTAACCAATGCGTATTAGATGAAGCAGTACCATTAGATTGGAAGAAAGCGTACATTACGTCAATCTATAAGAAAGGCAATAGACAGGATTGTAAAAACTACCGGGGTATAAGCGTAATCAGTTCAATGGCTAGATTGTACGGAAGAGTTTTAAAACTAAGACTCGAAGAAACTCTGGAAGAGTCAGAGTAACAGAACAGTTTTAGGGCTGGGAGGTCTTGTATAGACGGAATATTTGTTCTAAAATGCCTGATAGAGAAAAAGATGGCACATGGACGAGCACTTCATTTAACGTTTGTTGACCTCCAGAAGGTACATGGCACCGTCCCTATTAGGTAAGCTGTGGGAGAGTATGGAAAATGCTGGTGTCAATCGAGTTTATAACAATGCTATCAGAAACATCTATAAAGGGTGTACTAGCTCCATTAAACTCGGAAAAGAACTCTTTCAAGAGTTTAAAATAACAAAAGGGTTACGTCAGGGTTGTTCTCTTGCTTCTACTCTTTTTAAAATATATGTTGAAGTCGCTCTCAAATCTTGGAAACAAAAATGTGCCAACATGGGCATATCAGCAGCTGACAATCTGCTTTATACCTTGTTGTTCGCGGACGATCAAGTCGTAATAGCTGGTGACAAAGACGACTTATCTTACATGCTAAGGAAGTTCAAAGAATATAAAAAATGGGGGCTTGAGATAAATTTAAAGAAAACCGAATACTTGGTTATAGGAGAGCAGGGAAGAGATCTTAATTTAGAAAATGATGTAATCAAAACTTGTAAAGACTTCAAGTATTTGGGAATGACTTTCGGACACCGGAAAAAGTAATCCTTTATCTAATAGACTTGTCTGTCTGGGACGCTGTTTCAGCAGCCAAACCGTAAGAGATAGAGAAAAGAGTTATGAAAGTTATATGTTTGGAATGATCATGTCAGGTCAGGAACCGAATTTCAGTCTCTAACACTAATTATTATTTTAATTATCCTAATCCGAACTTTTTTGGTTAGATTCTAGGCAAATTTTATCAAGGCGAATGCGACTGGTAGTTTGCTACCAACAATGACGTCATATACGTACGTGTGGTGAATACGCGTTCTATTTGCAAAACGGTCTTTTTTGTTTTTTTAAATGAGACATTTGTCTCACTGGGTTGCTAGTAAAGATATAATAAACAAAGCAAGCCAAGGAAGACGGGCAATTAAACAGTTGAATTCAATTCTAGGGAGTAAAAATGTAACTACAAAGAACAAGAAGGCAATTTACAAAACAACTGTCGAGAGTATCTCTACATATGGCTGTGAAACATGGGAATTGAACAAGAGGGATAAACAAAAATTGAGTGCGGTGAAAATGGACTTTTGGCGAAGGTGCTGTGGTGTATCTAGGCTCCAACATATTATGAATGAAAGAATAAGACAATTGATGAACGTTCAGAGCTCTATAATTGAGACAATAGAGACCAAGAGATTAATATGGTATGGGCATGTACAACGTATGCCTGAAAACCGCTGGCCCAAGAAAATTCTAAATTGGGTTCCTCCCCTGAAAGATTGAAAAGAGGAAAACCTCCAAGAAACTGGAGACAAAATATAAAGGAAACAATGATAGCAAGAGGTCTCCAAGAAGATGGATGGGGTCACAGACGCACCTGGCGAATAGAAAGCGAGAGACGACCCCGGCCATAGAAATTAACTCGCATATATATATACAAACTTTAAATCGCTTTTTCTCTGTTAGGTTACAGTATTATTTACTGAATCATATGAAACCATCTTACCTAAAGATTTCATCCTCTCATATAAAATCTCACAAGCTGTGTCGATTTCTTCTTGACCAGTTAGAAAGAGTAAAATATCACCAGGCGGTTCTCGCAAATGAATCTGCATCACAGTAATTAGACTTGCATCTAAATAATCAGTTTCAGGTTCTTTCGTATATAGAACTTCAACAGGGAAGGTTCGACCAGGAATGGTGAAGATGGGTGCTTCGAAAAAGTACTGGGAAAACTTCACAGCATCTAGAGTGGCCGAAGTAACTATCAGCTTCAGTTCGGGCCTCTTAGTTACAGCTTGCTTTAGAAGTCCAAACAGAACATCAGTGTTTATGGTTCGCTCATGGGCCTCGTCAAGCATAATAACCGAGTAACTTTTAAGGTCCAAATCCGTGAGGCATTCTTGTAGCAACATACCGTCTGTCATGTATCTAAACAAATTAATTCTCGTTCGTAATTTGCTCTACATAACAACTAAGCAGACTTACTTTATCACTGTTTCCGGGCTTGTACATTCCTCAAAACGTATGGTATAGCCAACTTCTTGACCTAAGCGACAACCAAATTCCTCTGCAACACGCTTAGCAACTGACATGGCGGCAACACGACGTGGTTGTGTACAACCGATTTTTCCTCTTGATGTGAAACCTGACTCGGCCAAATACTGTGTTATTTGGGTAGTTTTTCCACTACCTGTTTCACCAATTACTATTAGAATTTGATTATCCATTACGGCCTACAAGATTAAAAATAAAATTTGCTGCTTTAAAACACTAAAAACTTACTTTTATTAACTCCTCTCGTAATTTATAAATTGGCAGCGACTGCCTTTGCTCAATAATCGTCAAATTTGTTTTCTTTCCAAATGAGGATTTTTTTCCTCCAATGACATGCTTCTTCCATTCAGGCAGATCCTGTGACTGAAGACCAATACCTCGCATATTAGCCACTAACGCTCGATCAGCTGCAGGAAAATGCATTTGTGAATAAATAAATTAATTGATAATTGCCGTTGGTATACCTTCAGGAAGCGGATCAATCCAATTCTTATTAAGGCCTGAGGGTAAGGAGTCCATTTCGTGCTCCCGCTGCATCATCTTTTGTTCTCGTCTCTCTTTGGCCAAAGCTGATTGCATCATCGCTGCTTGAGCAAGAGAACCATCAGGGTTTTTAACAATTCTATTGGTTACAGAAAAAATATATTCAAGAATTTAATAGATAAATACAATTAACAACTAAACAGGTAAAGTAATAAGCCAGGTAGCACAGTTGGGAAGGCCTAGGCTTGCATTAAGCAAGTCCTCGGCTCGAATCCCGTGAGATCCGCAATTTTTCTGCAGCCCTGGCGATTGGAATCGGACTCGGTGAGACCATTCACAGTTTGACATCAAATTAACTGTGCTCTACTCAGAACCGCAGGCCTAAGAGATCAAGTAACATCATCATGACACACATCTCACACGATGGTTGCTGCGCAGGCACAAAAGGTGCACTCCAATTTTGTATCCTGAATCCCGGGGAAAGGTAAAATGAGGTTGCCGATAATACAATACATACAGGTAAAGTAAATGTCTAGACAAACACAAAAAAGTATTTTATCAGATTTGACTAGTTTTTTCAATTATAACGCTTCAGTAATTTTAATAGTATATTGTGTATTAACAGCGCAAAGTTGGTCATTGTCGATTGAGAATGTTGCCACATACATGTGAAACAAATCTTTAGTTCCTGCTATTTGTTTCGCCATTTATTCATCTATTCCGGGCCAGCCTGTGTATTCCCACTTGAAATATTCTTCGCTGTATTTCGAACGTTAGCAACGCTTGTCCGCGCGAAAGCGCTAATTTTGCTTTTCCGAAATTCATTTGTTATCGCTTTGAGCCAGCGAACCGCGATTCTGCTATTTTGGGCCATTTGATTCTGGCATTTGTTAGAAGTAAACTTGCTTCTACAAAAGCTTTCCTCACGTGCTACGGCACCAATTTATAATTAACTTCGCTTGTGAGCTGATAATTAAAATCAGGTATGTTTACGCTAATTGCTTGTTATTCATTTTGGTAATTTCTCGTTTTTTTGTTAGCTTCTTTTTTGACGTTATTCGTTGACGTAATTTTTCAACGTCACCTTCAAACGCCATTCTTTGATGCCGTTTTTCGGACGACTCCTTATTTGGGTTCCTAATTAACACCCTAATCAACAACTGGGACCAGCAACTCTTTCGGGAATGTCACCTTGACCTGGACACGGAGCATTCATTTTCTTATCAACTTTGGCCACGAGGTTTGTGCTGCTGAAAGCTGCTACGTTAAAAATCCTGGACCATTTCATCGCCTACATGCGACTTTTTTGTCACAACCAGGTTAGTCTCATTACAACTTTTGAAGATAACTTGCCCGCCCATGAATTGTCGGCGGAATTGATATTAATGACGCTACATCACCGCTAACTGATTTACCAGTTCCAAATTTAATTTACACTTTATAAATTGAAAACGCAATGTATTAATTGTTCTGACTTATAATTTACAAATTTAAAACTACCATTTATAAATTTAAAACGTAATGTATTAACCAGTCAGAAACCTATGTTTTATAAATTTAAAACATAATGTACTATTTGTTCCATAATTTACATTTCACAAATTTAAAGTTTTGTTTAATGAATACGTATTAAAAATCTTGTAAAAAGTGCCTTCACGCCATTTTAATATCATTACCGAGATAACGGTTAATACATATGACAGTGGTAAGCTTATCCCTTCATTGAATTGCAATCACATCCAACCCAAGCACCTAAAAGAGGTTCGCTTATTTTTTGTGCGTGCTGCATTTTCAGCATTAATATTATATCGTATTATTTACAATATCTTAACCTTGCAATAAACAATTTACCGACGTAAATACAGATGTTACAACCAATTATGACCTTTGATTAAATAAACTTAATTGTTTGTTATTATTTTATTTATTTCTCGAAATCAGTGATTTCTGGCGCCCTGTGTTTTTTTGACTATTATTAAAAGAGCTTGCAGCCGATCAGCTGATGATAGAAATCTGCGACCTAAGGCCATCGACTTTGAAGCTAGCTAGGCCATTGCGGTGAGTAAGTACATATCTGAGCTACCGTGGTGTATAAATGATAAGAGGGTTGATCTGCGATTATACTGCCATAGATTATTATTAGTAATCGATCACAGGTTGGCTTCTTTATTGTTTCACATGTCAGCAGAGCGCAGCAATCTCTCAAATCGGCAATGACACTTTGCGCTCGAAATATACACATTTTTTCTACATCTAAAATGAGCAAAAATTTTGTGATCTAATAATTAAAAATAAAAATCTTACGTACGTTTTTAATGATGCTCAAATTTGACGTTAATTGTCAATTTTACATTTAAATTTTCTTGCAAAATCAGGCACCAGCATTAGTAATAGTACAAATTGTTTGTTAACGTTTATTTTCATTAATAATAAAAATTGGACAAAGATTTCAATTTCATCAATGCTTGTTATTTTCTTTAGCAGAGTGTGACAAAATACTTTGGTGCTCGTCTTCCATAGTGACAAACGACAAACCACTTTGGCGCTCGCTCCACAGAAAACTTCAACTTTGTGTTGACAAAAAACAAAATTTGTTTTATTATCCTTTAATAGTATTTTACAGTAGAAGTCCGTTAGGATAGCCTTTACTGCCGAGCCAGAGAATTTGTGAGACGAGCTCGAAGAGCGAGTCGAATAATACTGGCGAGGCAGTAAAGGCCCTAACGGACGTGTATTGTACAATAGTTTTTGTAATACCTACATACAATTCGGTCATATCTATATTTTTCTAATTTATTTTCATCCAAACGCTAGGTTTGTGTAATGACATTTTAGAATGATTGAGAGTGCGTAGAACGTTGCAACTGTTGTTTATAAATGTCAGTTATTTCAAATTTCGTGTATGGTTGTAAGCAGTTTTAAGTTGTAACCAGCTCGTAACTTATGACATCTGTAGAAAATGATGAAGATATTCCTAAAGACGTTAAGATTCTGAATGAGCAAGTTATTTTAGCGTATGTTCAGGAGTTATAGCAGTTTTTTGCGCCTTCTTCTATGTGGAGTTGAAGGCTAGCTTGCTGCTGAATTTGTGTGACAAACATCACTTTGACGTTTGGCACACAGTTTAGCAGGCCGTGGTCTTTACGGACACTTTTTACGGCCGGGCCGTAAAGAGGTTGCTTACGCAGTAGTAAACAGTCCTTAAAGAAATATTTAACAAATAGGTATTACAAAAAAGATATAACATTTGTGTAATTTTGAATTATGTACAGGGTGCTGCATTGGGGGATGCAACATACAAAATTCCACGCCAATTACAAGGCACTCCAATGTGGGCTTCCCTAATTAATTTACAGTAAAATTCTATTTGGTTTTAAAGTATGTACACTGCATCCATTTGGCAAAAGCTGTCGTATTGAAGACATAATGGCTTAACTGCAGAATTCAGGACCAATTCCCCTCCTTTTACTTGTCATATTAACAATAGGAGGGAAATTGGCCACGGATTCTGCAGTTTTCCGGGTATAATGACTGCATCAAACGCATAACGAAATTTCATGATAAACCCCCCCAGTCATCCCTAGATTGATATTGTAGTATGTTAAAAAATATTTTTCAATCTGTCATAAATTCATATCGTATTGCGATAAAATCAAATAAATACCTTACAGGGCTGAGATCATGTAAAGCACGACCATGACCTTGCAGAAACGGAGGTTCTTCTTCAACCAGTTCTATTTCTATATCAGCTTCCCCGTCCTCGTCCTTTGGTAGAAGCCCAGTTTCATCATCAAAATCGGGTAATTCACTCTTATCAATGCATCCAGATGATATCATCTGTTTAATTTCCCAACGCTCTGGACTGGATATTCTTGTCACGCGTTTCCGAGAGGTTTCATCATCCTCTTCAATATCCAAGGGCAGTCGCAATACCGAAGTGGGTCTATCTGGATTACGGTCTTTGTCCTCTCTCTCTTGCGGCGCATGTGAAAGAGGGTTCAAGTCTTTTCCTGTCTTTTGGCACACTTCCTTCATAGATAATGATACCTTTTGTCCGGTTACTGACAGAACTTTTACCTGGTTTAAATGTTATAAATAATTAATCTAATTAAACAGTAGTGAAAACCTTACCTTAACTTTGCTATCTCGCGACACTACTTCTGAAACATTTGTAACCCTGCCCTCCGCTCGTAGTTGCGATATGTGAACCAAACCTTCCCAGCGTCGTTTTAAGCCTTCTAACTGAACGAAACAACCAAATGGAACTATATTTGCAACTTTACCATTATATATCTAAAAATTGACTTAGTTAGCTTTCCTACTACAGGTAGTCTAATTTGCTAACATAATCATTATCTTAACACGTACCTTTCCTGTTACAGGATCGTCTTCAATGTCCGGACTTTCCTGGTTTATTTTTCTTTCCATACTTCTTCGTCCATGTCTGTCTTTGAATTTATCCCTATCCCTAGATCTACTGCGATCTTTTGATCTACTTCTACGCCTGTCTTTGGATCTATTCATACGTCTACTACTAAACCTATCTTTTGATTTCTCTCGTTTATCCCTCTGCCTAGATCTGGATCTGTCACGTCGTCTATCTCTATGTCGGTCTCGTTCCCGACTGCAACTTCGACTCCTTTGCCGTCGCCTCTCATGTTCTCTGCTTCTGCTCCTGCGCTTTTCATGTTCTCTACTTCTACTCCTACGTTTTACTTGTTCTCTACTTCTACTTCGGCGTTTGTATTTATCTCGATCTGTACTACGATTTCTACATTCTCGTTCAACTTCTTTCTTTGTAATCTCTTTGGTTAGGACAGATGGTGCTTGTGCCTCAAATTGTGCCATTATGTCATCCACTTCTGTATCACTCGTCTTTTCATCTTTGATTTCCTTAGTTTCAGGAAATTGAAGCTGAGTAGGTGATCTGTTGCGTATAGCCAAAGCCGGAAATTTCCTGGAAAGGTCATCACTGTGCAGATCTGACGATGTAATCGGGTCGTTTCTATCTGGCTTCATATGCTGTATGATACGGAGCAAATTTGCAATGAATGAGTCGGAGAATTCAGCTCCATTCTCAAGCAGTAATTTTTTGAACGACTCGAGGGTACTGTGCTTTTCAGAGAGATGAATAATGAATTCGGCTGTAAATGTTAATATTGATATTAGTAATATATTTTAACAAAATCATAACCTTAAAAAAACAACTTACCTAAGTCTTTGTCGTTCATGCCCAGATGGTTTTCCAATTCTGTGCATACTTTTGATACCAGGGACAAATGTTCTAGTTTAGCTAATTCGTTCATTTTTATGGCAGCTTTAGAAATGATTAAATTTCATACTTTCAGAACGGATCTGTTACGTTTACATTTCAACGTGACGTCACAAACGTCAATTTGACAACGATCAGCCTGCGACGCTCATTTGTCTGCCAGTGGAGTACTTTGGGAAAAAGGGTGAGTGATTCATTGTTTTCAGAACTGTTTTTCTAGGTGTTTTATGTACCGATTTGAATTATCAAAGCAGATTAGCGATTATGCGACAAATTTAAATAATCAGCAACATTCTCCTTTAGATTTGGCAAAGTTTGTTCCATATGTCAGAGTGAATTTTGAAATTTTTCAACAGAAGGCTCTCACCGAAGTATTTACAGTAAGTGTCTGCTATTGCATGTAATAAACAAGCATGAAAGGTACTAGAAAATATAATTTGTATGTAAAAGCTTAATCATTTAAAAAGTAAACCTTATCGGTTAACTTCATACTTTGCCTGCTGATTTTATGTTTGGTTATGTAAGGTAACATCGGTAACATTTATTTTTATTAAGTGTTTGATGCCAGTTTTCTGTTTATCAACATTTCTTGTTATTTTTATCAGCATTTTTACCACAATGTCGATTAACAGATTATCATTATCTTGATAGGTACCTACCATGTCCAGCCTGTGAGAGTATTGCACCACTCTAGAGGGGATTTCTCAGTTGCTTTAGTACATTGCTTGCACAACAATGCTAATAAATTGCCTGAACACAAATTATCGAGGATTTAAATTTTGGAGCATTAAAGTGCAGCTAGCAGTGTAAGTCAAGTTAATTCGGTGGACTTGTGTATATAATTAGCAAAGAGCGGCATAGAAGATAACATGAACGAAAACAAGGACACTCCAGGCTTCACAGGCCAAGACAAGACTCAGAAGCATGGCTCAGATTTCAACAGATTATTGGGGAAGGCAGTATTAGTGAGTCCAAACGAAGAGCAGTTTGACTTGCTACAGAAAAAGCTGAAACAACAACTGGATGAAGGCCGAGGGGAGGTGATTATTGAGGTAAGTTGCAACAACAGAAATGAAGTTCAAACGATTAAGGATTTCTTGTTTAGATTGGAGGATCAGAGGACGGAACCGATGGTTTAAACGATGATGAAAAAGAGGCTGCAGTGGCCACACTCCAATCTCTGGCGGCAAGTTTGGAATGTAGTTGTGTTCTGCTTAGGGAGCGTAAAGGTCATTGTGGAGTTATAGCACAGTACCTTATTAGAAGACTATTGGATCAGACTGGTAAAGCTGTACAGAATACCTGCATTTTATGGTAATCAAATATAATATTTTTAGACTTTTTGGAAATTCGTGTGGCTGTAGTAGGAAATGTAGATGCAGGAAAGTCTACACTGCTGGGCGTTTTAACGCATGGGGAACTGGATAACGGCAGAGGCCATGCTCGCCAAAAACTATTTCGGCATAAACACGAAATGGAATCGGGTAGAACTAGTTCTGTTGGAAATGACATTCTTGGTTTTGATAGCGAAGGTATTCAATTTATTAATAATTTAGTTTGTGGCTAAGGGAACTATAATGCCATTTAGTTTTAACATAGTTGGATTTAGCCTGGAATTTTGTTGTGCGGAAGTCTGATAATATTAATTACTCTTATCAGATATACATTTTTAGTTGACATACAATGGATTGTTAATTTTTATCTCTTAGCATATCTCATGTTTAAAATCAAAGCTTTTGGCTTAGTATTTATGGTCGTATCAACTAGTGGGGATGTATAAAAATTAAATGGTTTTATTTTAATTGATAGCAGTCGAGCAGGAAAAAACGTATAGGTGATAAATAATTTTTAGATAATTAGCATAATTTCAGAGTATTTCACAACATCTTTAATAATTTTATGATGCAACATTTCACAAAAACTTAAATAATTTTATAACATGTCGAACCAATCTTTCTATTAGTGGTTACCTACTTAATGACATGATTTAGAGAAAAGAAAATAATTGAAAAAGTTCTTAGACATGTTGAAAGTAGACTTTAAGATATTAAACAAATGAAGATAATTACACAGAAACTAAATAAATAAAAATGAGGCAATAATAAACTTAATGAAACAAAATAATTATCTAATCTAATAACTTATAGGTGTATGGAAGAAACTAAATATTAAACGACGTGAAAAAACAGAATAAAAAGAATAAATAAATTATGTAGGCAGAAAGCAGAGAAGGTAACATACAAAGACAAATGAAAAATGTATTAAAAATATCTACATTTTATATAGCATACGATGAAGAAAAAACAGCTCATATTGGAGTAGTATTCATAGAGGTGATATTGAAATATAAAAAACAAAACTCAAAAGAGCAATTCAAATACTGAAGGATGATAAAACAGTAAGTGAAATTATAGTCCTTTAAAAATTAATAAAAATGAAAATTAAAGAAATAGATTGTTTTGGCAATCGCGCATCTTCCATATGTTGTGTGTGGCCATACCAAACTTACTGACATTTTTATATATTTTCTATGATCTTACCCTCAATGCTTATTTGCTGTATCACTGTTTTATTTCTAATTTTATTTTTGTTTGATATTCATGAAGATTTTCGAAAACCCAAGTAATTATAGGGATACAAATAAGCAGAGAAATAACCTTAAACTTTTAACTATTCGTAATAATACAACAAACTGAAGATGAACTTCAAAGATCGATACATAAAGTCAATTAGCTGTGTATTGAGTATGGTTTAACGATTTCAAAAGAAAGGACAAAAGTTATGGTAATAAAATAAATATACCATTTTAACTTTCTCGGTTGTGATAGACGTTATAATACAGACCAAGATATTAATAACAAGATACACAAATTTGTGTAATGATACATAGAACCTTGAAAAATTAAACGCTAAGAGAAGCCAAGTTTTATACAACGTCTGTACTCGTCCTTACATAATGAATGCGAAACATGAACCCTCTTCCAAAAAGATATGTCAAAAATACAAACAGCCGAATTGAAATTTCTAAAAAGGACTAAAGGCTCCACAAGATGCAATGAAATAAGAAACGAAGATATTTGCAATATAAAAGACAAAGTAAGACAATACAGAGAAGAGTGGAGAGATCATGTGTACAGAATGTACGAAACGAGAATGCCTAAACAATTAACGAAATACAATGCAAGAGGAAGAAGAGACCCCATTCGATCAAGAAAATGCTGGAAAGATTTGTACACCATGAAAGGAAGAAGATCTTAATTCATTTGCTTCTACAGCTTCCAACTGTTTTTTATTATTTTCAGTTAGTCTTGTTGTTTCGCAGCCGTACAGTAAACTGCTTTTTATGCTGTTACACAGTGTTTCTCTAGATTGTATGTCTGTCTGCTTATTGATAAAATAAGATGTGGCCATCACACGACTTTCTTTTACTGCGTAACCTGCACAGACAAATTTCAGACAGTAAGGCTGGGAGATCGGTCGATATATGGTAATATCGAGATATCGATATTTAATATTTTCATAAGTGTCGATAATTATCTATTTATTAAGATTTATGGTATAGCTGTTAAATTGATAGTTTTGAGTTTTCTAATCCGATTGAAACTTTTGTCAGAAACTGGTCATATGTAATTTTTCACAATTGGGTTATGATAGATTTTTGTATGTATAAGGCATACCTGCATGTTAAAAGGTGTCATAAATTAATTTTTTTACATAGTTTTAATAATATTTCATGAACTACGAGCCCTGTACCAAAAATGTACATCCAGGTTTATAAAAAATTATTTTTCATCGGTCATAAAAGCTTTACTATATAATTTTTTTAATTAAAATTTCATTTACATTCAAAACCATATACAGTAAAATTTCTCATAACAGACACTCCATTAAGCAGACCTTTTTCTTGCCACCGTCTGGAACCAATGTATAGTTTAAATGCAAGGGCATCTCTGTTAACAGGACGCGGACAGGAAAATTTTGGAAGTTTTTAAATATTTCCCTCTTTTAAGCGGACGTGTTACTAATTATTATGTGCTTAAATGCTAGGGAACTAAGGGAATTACATGTTTTCATATGTGTGGTATGGGCCGTGTTATAAATTGCATGTTCAGATGCTAGCTAGGAAACTAGGTGAATTACCTCTTTTCATATGCGCCCTATGTTTTCCAACGTTAATCCTCAGTGATGTATCTCATAGATTATGCAACTCTTCTACATCTTAAGACCCCCATCTTTTTCCAATTTCATTCCCCCATATTTCAGTTATTTTATTAAATGTAGATCTTTTATTTTATTTAATGATTTGTTTCCGTATATGACGATCTCGATCAGATATTTTAGTTTTATATCCACCGTTTTTATGGTAGTTAGTCATTTTTCATTTTTCCCATAAAATCTCAGTATTGCCTGCACACTAGTGCATGAGAAATCAACATATTTGGCGATTTCACATTGTGATTTCTCATTTGTGTAAAATTAACAATTTTCGCAAATTTTAAGAAATAGCTTCAACATATCAACACCATGCGGAATGAAATTGGAAAAAGATGGGGGTCGCAACATGTAGAAGAGTTGCATAATCTATGGGATACATAGTTTACAATGTAACAATACATCACTGTTTATTTTATTTTGAATATTATAAATTTAAATTATTAAAGACCAATGAAAATCCATTAATAACAAAATTTCAAAAACAAAATCGTTTATAGGCAAAAGAACATCAAAATTGGACTATTAATCGGTAGACTTCACTCATCTGGAGCGATGAGTCGAGATTCGAATTAACCGTTGATAAAACTAGAAAGAGAGTTATTAGTAAGGCTAGGATTTTATGTTGCAAAACACTTCTTGTTAGGTACCTAAAATAGGGTATTAAAAATCATAGCTAGGTAGTTAAAATAAGTGAAAAAATATTTAAATAGAACTTTTTGAGTACTTGCTTGTAAATTAATAGTAATTTACGATACGAGTGCGTAAAGATACTCTTTAGGCACGAGTGGGGTAGAGTTAAAACACGAGTGAGCGAGCGTTTTAAGCCCCGCGATATTTTATCTACGATAGAATCTAAAAAACACAGTACATATAAAAAATATTTTAAATGTAAATTAGAATTACTAGCAACCGGTCGTAATTTTGAGTGGCTAACTTTTTTAAAACACGGTGCTATTGACGCCGTGCCTAATGAAATCTTTTAAACACGTTGCTACTAACGACGTAAACTAATGAAAACAGTCATTTTACAAACTGAAAACTGCCAACTAAAAGTCAATTTTACAAACTGTCGTAGATAATAGCTATTTATGCAACAAGTGCTAAAAGTCGACGTTTATGCAGGAGACATGAAAATTATGACAAAGCCGAAGGCTGAGTTTCATAACATGTCTTGTGCATAAACGACTTTTATCTACGACCACTACTAAAAGTAGGCTTTTTAACACTCGCTTGTTTCACTAAAAGTGACGTTTTATAGTTTACCGTGTTTAAAGAAATCAGCTGTTTACTTTTAGCACATGTGCTAAAAGTGACGCGAGGTTCAAAACTACATTTTCGAACTGCAGGTGAAGTTGTAAAGCTATTCTAGTTGCTTCTTGCGTTACAGGTAAAGCGCTTTTGAAATAATTAAAGCGTTATGTAATGAATACAGTCATATGTGGAGTATCAATAATTACATTTCGTACAACTCACCTTGACAGCACGAGCGTGGCCAAACAATCGCCAGCGGCGTAGCCTACTATTCATTATGACGCAGCGTTGCAGATGCGAACCTTTCTTAAATCGATATTTATGGATTAATAACGGTAAAATTAAGGTCGTAGATAAAATATTGTATGCAACGCGTGCTAAAAGTCGTTTATGCGCGAGACATGTTATGAAACTCAGCCTTCGGCTTCGTTTCATAATTTTCATGTCTCGCGCATAAAAGTCGACTTTTAGCACTTGTTGCATAAATAGCTATTATCACGCGTTGCATGCAATATTTTATCTACGACCTTAATTGTACCGTTATTAATCCATAAATATCGATTTAACAAATGTTTGCATCTACGACACTTCTAATTTATGTCATAATAAATAGTAGACCATGCGCGGGCGAATGTTTCCGAAGCCAGTACTGTCAAGGTCAGTTACGAAAGGTAATTATTAATACTCCACATCTGACTGTATTCATTACATAACGCTTTAATTATATCAAAAACACTTTACCTGTAACGCAAGAAGCAACTAGAATAACTTTACAACTTCACTTCCAGTTCGAAATTGTAGTTTTATAACGTCACTTCACTTTTAGCCCGTGTGCTAAAAGTAAACAGCTGATTTCTTTAACCACAGTAAACTATAAAACGTCACTTTTAGTGAAACAAGCTAGCGCTAAAAGGCCTACTTTTAGTAGTGGTCGTAGATAACATTTATTTAGAAACTTTTGAATTGTTTATACAGATGGAATAGGTCGATTATTAAATTTAATACAGAATAAATCACGAACTGTGTGTAAACTGACGCTACTGTAAAATATTTTGCTAATAAATACCCCGTATTAAACATTATTATTCATAGTAGTTAGTTAAATACGGGAATTGATAACTGATAGAAAATAACATTTATTTTGGCATAAACAAATTTGTTCATGGCTGGTCTGTTTTTTGTGAAGAAAATGCAAAATATTTACTACAGTTTTGAAGCTATTTCTATCTTAAACAAGCAACAAATTCAATTAAAGTAGTATCAAATTAAGTGCATTTTTTCTCTCTTTCGATTGATATCACTACCAATCCTATCAAATCAAGCGGCAAGCAGGAATCTGCATATATACGATTTCCCATGCTATTTCCCTATGTTGCATCTTACATGAAACACTCGGTATACACAAATACAACTTGACTACGCCACTGTATTTGTATAAAAAAAGTGTCTAAAGAACATAAAAATTACTTGGGCCACAAAACGAAAAGTCGAAAAATCTAATTTTTGTTTTAACTTGAAAACAAAAGACAGTAGCCCATTTTGGTTTCCACCATTAAGCTTTTCTCTAAAATAGAGATCCAGGATGGGGCTCCATTTTCCCATATCTCCTATAGTTATCGGGATTCCCTACGAAAACATCGAAATTTGCCCACCCTGTACATTGAGTTGCATCAGGTTCAGGAAGCTAGTAATAATAAATACATTATTGCTCTAACATTAACGTGTTTTAAGGTAATGTTGTTAACAAACCAGAACATGGCTCTTTGGACTGGGTGAAAATTTGCGAAAAGAGCTCGAAGGTCATCACATTCATAGATTTGGCCGGCCACGAACGCTATTTGAAGACTACCGTCTTTGGAATGACTGGACATGCACCTGATTTTGGAATGCTGATGGTGTGTTTGCTGAGGAACTAACTTTGGCATATATTTTTAAATTGTACTATTTTAGATTGGGGCAAATGCAGGGATCGTCGGAATGACGAAAGAACACTTGGGTCTTGCTCTGGCTCTATCGGTACCAGTATTTGTAGTAATTACAAAGATCGACATGTGTCCTCCTAACGTCTTGCAAGACAACTTGAAGCTGTTGCTACGCATTCTCAAATCTCCTGGCTGTCGGAAAGTCCCTGTAATGGTGAAGACCACTGATGACGTTGTGCTAAGTGCAACAAATTTTGTGTCCGAACGGTATTAAATTCTACTTTCAAGTAGAAATTGGTTGTATCAATTTATTTTTTCCAGACTATGCCCAATTTTTCAAGTTTCAAATGTAAATGGTGAAAATTTAGATCTGCTTAAAACTTTCCTCAATCTTCTGACAACACGAATGGAGTACCATGAAAATGAGCCAGCAGAGTTTCAAATTGACGACACTTATTCTGTTCCGGTAAGTTGTAATTTTCCTAAATTAAGTGTTTCTTATTTATCGTTCTCTGCATAGGGTGTAGGTACTGTGGTGTCAGGAACCACTTTGAAAGGTGTTATTCGTCTGAATGACATCCTGGTTCTTGGGCCAGATCCATTGGGACATTTTCAACCTATTGCTGTTAAAAGTATTCATAGAAAACGCATGGCAGTTCGTGAGGTTCGTGCTGGACAAACGGCCAGTTTTGCCCTTAAGAAGGTATTGTTAATTTGTAGTTAGATAATCTTTAAGCAAGTTATGACTGCATCGATATTTTTTTAAATTACAAGCTCTTTTGAATGTTCTGTTATATGAGTTTTTAATTCTCTATTTACAATTATAACAAAGTTACATATTGCATAAAAACATTTTTATCTACTATGATGTCACAATGTGGTTATTATAACACCGAAAACGGTGCTACAATGGAGTCCATTATAACACTGTTTTTGGTAACTATTTTTTTTATAAAATTGGTGACATTTGTTTTCACATGCTCATAATACGAAAAACGTCAGATGTCGAATACATAACCACAATCTCTGAACTATATTTATAAAATTTATTCTAATCAAATGTAACTTAAACTGGAGGTACTTTTTAACAAATCAATTAAACACAATTATTGTTCACGGTAAGGCACTATTTGAACAGTACAAGAACCAAAACTTACATCAAATTTAATCTAATTCAAATGTCAGAGCAACGAAACTGATACTTTCTTCCAATAGATGGCGACTGTGAAATGTCACTTGAGAATGTCGCCATCGTAACCCCCAAAACTCCCTAGATTGTAATGCAATATTTTTAGTATCCGAAATTTAGTATTTCTATAAAATCAGCAACTCAAAGTAGATAAAATAGTATATTATTATACTCGTTTAATAAGAGGCATTGTAGCACTTGTTCCATTGGAGCACTCCTCGCTGCGCTCGTCGTGCCCCAAACCCACGCGTGCTACAATGGGCCCTCTTATGCAACACGTATAATAATATACTATTACTTTATAAAAAAAGTAACAGTTAGTTGGCACTGATTTGTAGTCCGTCAATAGTAGGCATTGGAAAAGTGCCAGAAGGCCAACGAGGTGTGCATGAAGTGTGAGTATGCTAGGTGCAGAGGGGACAACAATCTGTCCATTCCCTGATCATTGTCGCCTCTCACTTTAAATTACTTTATAGAGTGAGAGGGGACAATAATCTGTCCACACCCTAGTAAAGGACAAATACACCAAATTGACACTAACACGTTGAAGGACAGTGGCTGACTTCATATAGAGCTTGTTGTGACAGATGCCTGTCAGCGTCCTGCGCAACTAGAGGCAAAACAGTAGATAACTGTAAGATAACTCGTGTTTTTGTGACACTGATATGACTGTGTACGTACCAGTGGTGACAGTAACAACAGATTACTATTATTTTATATGGATAATTGGATGCCGTGCAGCGTTCAGTCACACTGATAGATATAGTTGAGGACGCTGAACAGCGTTCTGTCACATTTGACGTTCAGTAATTGACACTGATCAGCGTTAGTGTCCTTCAATGTGTTAAGATACCCATATGTAATTTTTTCAGATGATTGTGGTTATTATCAGGTATTATCCACTAGTAGGGATGAAACATGGGTGTTGTTTTCGATATCTATTATGGTTTAGATAGAAAAATGTAAAATCTGAGTGATTGCACCATGTTTTTTGGAAATAGGTATATTCTAGTTGATTCGATGCTGAGAAACAATGGCAAAAGAATAATTTAATACTAAGTATTATTATTTCCATTAATAAATTTACAGTTGATGCTCAATTTTACCACAATAATATATTTCTTGATGTAAAGGTTGATTCTACAAAAAAGAAACATCAAATGCATTCTTTATAGCATTTGTTTAGGAACCAAAACATAATTTTAACTTTTAAAATTAAAAATGCATACATTTCGTAAGTTGGCTGTTACATGCGGAAATGTGCAATAAAACTGTCAGCAGTTCTTGTCAGCATTGGTCGAATGACCCGGTGAACAAACTGCAATTATGCAAACTTGCTATCTGTTTGTTATGAAATTAAAAACGCAAGTACATGTGCGAGCTGAACTGGGGCAAATAATCTGAACCTTGTAATTTACGTCATAGTATTATGTATATAAATAGGAACTTTTCTAGTCAATAAACAATACAGTTTTAACATCTGTCTGTATTCACCGAACCTCTGCTCCAACAGAAATTAAGTCTATTAAATCATCTCGTGTGAGACTGCACGAGACCGTTGGTTTGCACCCCTTTTTAATTCCTGCACCCCTAAGACGTATCCTGTAATTGTCCAAATTAAAATCATACAGTCCACTATAACCTCCACCCTGAACAGCATTTGTGCATTATTCGTAAATGAGAAATTTGACCATTGACAAAGAATTGCTGCCGCTACTAAAATATATTTGTAGTAATTTGTTTCTCGACATGCTGGACAACTAAATTTCATCTGTTTACAAAAGAACACTGCGTAGTAGATTTTATTTTTTTCTGTCTAGATTGTAACAGATATCAAGAGCTCATAATAAACAATAAATTAACTAAATAACATTTAATTTTATATTGTAGATAAAACGATCTCAAATCCGTAAAGGTATGGTAATGGTATCACCAGCCTTAAACCCACAGGCTTGCTGGGAATTTGAAGGAGAGATTTTAGTACTCCATCACCCCACGACCATAAGTTCACGTTACCAAGCTATGGGTAGGTATGTAATTTTTTCTTATGGCAAAAGTAGCTTTACAAACCATTTTAGTTCACTGTGGAAGTATCAGACAAACAGCTAGTATCCTCTCCATGTCACAAGACTGCCTTCGTACAGGTGACAAAGCCATCGTACATTTTCGTTTTATCAAGCATCCAGAGTACATAATACCCGGGCAACGGATGGTGTTCCGTGAAGGACGCACGAAAGCTGTTGGTAATGTCTTACGTTTAATTCACCAGGCGTCGTCTGCAATGCCCGGCAAGAGCAAACCTATGAAACAGCAGCAACGGCATGCACAGGCGCTATCTTCAAGCTTAACCAATTCACCTCAAAAGGTAGGTCTCGCATAGAGTTGAAGTTTGGATTGAACAGAACTTGTTTGATGAGTTTTAGTAGAAGTCGTTTGTTTAATGATATGATTCAACACGTGGATTATAGAAGAAAATTTTGTTTTTTCAATCCTCATCTTTCAACGGTAACACTTTTACAGTTGCAAACAATTTCAGGTCATAGCTGAAGTCAACAATTTAAATGGAGATTTAGAATGCATTGATAAACAAGAAAATATGCATCGACCAACTGGTGGAGGCAGCGGCAATGGGAGAAAAGGGCGTGGAAGAAGGGGCGGACGTGGAAAGTCAAATAATGCCGCAGCGAACGCAGCTAAACCTCTAGCTGATGTCGCCAATATTACACAAATACCACTTACAAATCGAAGTACTACAAAAGTACAGTAAGCTAAGTAATTCCAGTGAAAATTTGCTTTTAGATCTTTCCGCCGTCTCTTGTTTTTAATTCGTTTGACAAATTAGATTGTGTATGTAAACTATAATTTAGACATTCAATTTGAAATTGTTTGCCTTATAAAGGTTGTTTTTAATTTGTGATTTTATGTAATCCTCGTTTAAAATTAAGGTCAGTAGCTTTAACTAATGTGTAATAAAATGATCGTCATTATTGCGTTGTCGTACATGAAAATAAAATCCATGACAAGTGGGCTATACTTGGGCAAAATAGAGGGAAATGCACACAAAATTTAGGGTTAAATTAAATTGAAGAGTACAAAACCTACCAACATTATTTACTTTTTAGACAACGAAGACAAAACTTCACTGCTATCACTTCGTATCAGCCATTCCTGTATCTGGCATTGAATATCACCTTAGTGAAGTGTTGTTAAAGCAATTATACAGTATTGTGGTATTGACTTAAGGAACAATTTTTAAATATTATCAACTTGTCAAGTGATCAACCATCGCACTCATTTATAAGGAACCTCGACTATAGAATTGTTTAAACTGAAATACGTATTTTTTAAATCTGCTACTGCATATATTTATCCATCTACTTCACATCCAAACTGTCAGTACCAAATTTTAGAAAATCTTGATTACACACTTGAATGTCGAAATCATATGTAAGGGATGTCAAATTTTTAATTTCGTGAAATATTAATCACCATGCAAAATATTTTGTACATTTTTCTGGTAAAAATTGCTTTTTAGACCATTCATGATTTCAAAGTCTACTTCATCCCTTGAGGTACAGGGTGTTACAAAATTTGTTCGGTTAATACCAGGTGACCGTAAATGGTTGTGAAGAAAAAAAATCACCTATAAATGTAACATGTTTGTAAAGAATTTAAATCATTAGTGTACTAAGAACACATCATACGTCCTAGTTTTTTTTTACCCTCGGTCAGCTGAAATAGTGATGCTTATGTAAACCACCAAAAGAGTTGAATGCGATCTGGTGCAAATGATCATTATTTGAATACCAAAAGTAAATTGATTAAAATGGAACGAAACACGTTCTCATAATACTTCAACTTTGACCAAGTTTTAAAGGAATTGCAAAACTATTTAAAAAAATTATGTCTAGCTCACTAGTAACCTGGTTTTTGCTGAGGGTTAAACATATGGGCTGATGGTTGGTCACTGTACACCATACTACCAGACAACTGTGTTCACGTATACCACTGCTGCCAGATGTATTATTTATTTGTAGTGAAAGCTGCTAAAAATGCGGCCTAATTGTTTGTTAGGTTTATAGCAATTAAGAAAATTATTATTTATTGTATTGTACCATAAATTTAAACAGTACTGTACATCGAGTACCTAGATGACATTTTTGGCGGGTAGCAACACACACTACACTGAATTTGGCAACATGCATTTTGGCCAAATTGCAAAAATTCCGAAAATCTGGTGTGTAGTAGTAAAAATTTAAAAATTAAATTTTTAGGTTAGACTAGGATGCCAATACATTGGCATACTTTAGAATTTCAAACATTTGACAACCATTAATGGTTGTTGGTTCTACGCCTCCGATAAATTCGACGTTAACGTCAAAATTTCGGTTGCCAACATGGTAAAAAAAAAATTACTAATTTCTGTGTCCTTCCTAAAAATTAAATGACAGATGACATCTAGGTCCTGTACTGTACATAAGTATGAAATAATCGTCATAATTCGATGTTTTTTGTGACCTTTTCAGACGTTACAGAATTAATCGATTATTATTTACTTATGAATATTATATAGGGTGAGTCAGGAGGAAAGTACCAAACTCCAGATGTGTATACTACACGTAAATGTAGCTTTAAGTACATAAAATTATAAGTTTAATCAAGTAAGCTAGCACATTTTAATTATCAACAGTGCTTCTGTGTGGCTGCTTGAAAAGTGAGGTTTACAAAACAAAAGTGGGCTAATTTTTGAGCTTGAGTAGAACATCAGGATGAAATCAGGGACTAACGGGTGCTGTTCATAATCCACCCAGAAATGATCTAGAGGTTCATGGAGATGCATTTAAACATTTAAAACGCTGTAATTCAAAACAAGTAACAATCGGATTACTTTTCAGTTTTTTAGTCATACATTTGTGTGTAATATACACTCGTGGAATTTGAGGCTTTTGTCCCAATCATAATTTTTACGGAATATGGAAGTTCAAAAAATCTACTTACCAATGCATTTAACCCTGTTTAATGCCCTTTCAAATTAATATAATTTTTAATTGTCATTTCTGTCGCTCACATTTTAAATCCATGTACGACTCTGCATAATTTTCCTTGCTAAACCTCTAAACGGAAATCATTTTATGAATTACAAGTCACGTTGGTTAATTGTATTATATACAAATATACTATTTTATATTCAGATTTGTTTTTAGAAGAGCTAAGTAAAGAAATAACTAATGTACAATATTTTGATAGTACAATAGACATGTAGAGACATATCTTCAAATATGTAACTGTTTTTTTACAAAAATCTCAATGTCATTATTTTGAGATTATGTAGTACATATTTCTGTATCATTAAAAACATACATAAGTGTTCACTGAAAATGTTTATTGTACAGAATGTATTAACATAATACACTTAATATACTGTGTAATATAGCAATTGTAGTTTCTCTCTTCATCAAGACTAAAATTTAATTGGTACCCGAGATCCCAGATATGTAACGTCTTCTTTGCTGGATTATAATTTAGTGAAGAATAAACGCATCACTCAGTGGTTTTATTCAAGATTTTGATGCAATGCAGACATATTTGGAATGGTTTCAAAATAAGGCAGTGTCACACATAACTGGCTTATGGACAATTTCATATAAACGCCACAATCAAAACCTCTAATCAACAATGGCAATTACGTCTCTTTATTAAATTAATTTAATTACAATGTACAAAAAACCAGTCTTGTAAACGTTGTTTAACACACTATTCGTTTGAAACACTCACAATTCATCGTGTTCCTCATCTGCATCTACTTCCTGATCTCGTTCGTCTGTTTCGTCATCAGGAATACCATCCTCAGGCATATCCTCCTCCTCTTCCACTTGCTCATCAAGTGGCACTCCAAGTGTTTTCCTCATCATCGCTTCTATGGACTGCGCAAAGTCCACCGTTTCTCTGAGCATATAACCTGACCTTAGAGTAGCCGTTCTGAACAGCATGAGGGCCATGTCTTTGGCAGCAGGGTCAGTTGGATCGTCGTTTACCCTTTTCAATAGCTCACGCATAAGCGGATGGCGAGGATTAATTTCCAGAGTTTTCTTCTGGTTGAGATAGTAGGAACGCTGAGGATCGTCAGATTTTTGATGAGCATTTGATGTCGCCAGCCTTTCCATGTTGCCGGTCCAGCCAAACATGCTAGCAACAAGTGCACAAGGCGAATCGCTCAGCCTCTCGGACACGGTAGCTCTGGCAATGTGATCCTTAAGGGCATTGTCTCCCAACCACTTTGTGAGAGGCTCGAATGTGGTTTTAAGTTGTTCCAGTTGCTGTTTGTTTCCCTCAGATTCTGTGAGCGAGAAGCCTTCTTTAGCCACGTTTTGGAACTTCTTGCCCTCAAATTCGGGCAGTGCGGAAATTGCATACTCGTCGACGGCTTCCGTCAGATACAAAACCTCGTAGCCTTTGCGCAATAATCTTTCAACGAAAGGCGAATTCTTCACTTCGTCCTTTGAAGAACCGGCAATGAAATATATGCGTTCCTGCTTGGGCTTCATACGTTTAACGTAATCCGATAAAAACGTTAGCTTATCTCCATCGGAAGATAGGAATTGCAAGAGCTTGGCCAATCGTGTGCGGTTGCTGGGATCTTCGATGACCCCAAGTTTGATGTTGGTGGAGTATTCCTTCCAGAACTTTTCATATTCAGCTTCAGGAACCTTCTTCAACATATCCAGCACCTTCCGAACGAGCTTTTTCTTGATGACTTTGATTAGTTTGTGTTGTTGGAGAGTTTCTCGAGAAACGTTCAATGGCAAATCGTCTGAATCGACGACTCCTTGCACGAAGGCCAGGTAAGAAGGCATCATGTCGTTGAACTCGTCAGTTGATGAAGACACGTCTTACATATAGTTTGATGTTATCAGTCTTGCTGCCGTACTTGTTGAAACTTTCAGAGGGCTGTGCTGCAGGGACGAATAGAAGAGATTTAAAGGTGACCTCCCCTTCTGCTACAAAGTGGACTTTAGCAAGTGGCTCGTTGCTATCTTTAGTCAGGGCTGCGTAGAATTCGTTATACTCTTTGTCTTCGACTTCGGAGGGTTTACGAGTCCAGATGGGTTTGCTGTCATTCAGTACTTCCCAATCCCACACGGTTTTATCAACCTAAGGAGAATTTTTAGGTTAATTTAAAAGGATATTTACATAAAACAGAGTAGGAAAGCAAAGCAATTACAGATGTCCCATTTAAAAACAAAGACCAGGGCAAATTGCTGATAGAGCCAAATATTATACAGCAAAATTTACCTTTTTAGTTTTAGGTTTATCTTCTTCTTTATCCTCTTCAACAGCTACGTCATCTTCCTCAGTTTTATCTTCAGGTTCGGCCTTGTCTTCTTCGTCAAGAGGCTCCTCCACCTGCTCAGTATGACTTGTCCATAAGTAAATGGGGAAGTTGATGAACTGTGAATACTTCTTAATCAAGTTACGAACAGTATCATGTTCCAAGAAATCCTTGGATTCAGGTTTTAGTTCCAGGCTCACAGTGGTACCTATAAGTATATGAAAATGAAGTCAAATAATTTCATTTTTCTCATTTTAACTCACCTCTTGGAAGCGAGTTGCCCCTTGGGTCTTCTACAATACTAAAACTGGCCGCATCAGATTCCCAAATGTACTGCTTGTCATCGTTGTGCTTAGTTGTTACAATCACCCGATCAGCGACCAAGAAGGCAGAGTAAAAACCAACTCCGAACTGACCAATCATATCGTTCATGTCCTGAGGAGAAGTGGCGTCTTGCATTTTGTTAAGGAATTCGGCAGTACCAGATTTTGCAATAGTGCCTAAATTATTCACGAGATCTTGCCTGGTCATTCCTATACCGGTATCTGTAATGTGCAGCATGCCAGCTTCTTTATCTGCTTTTATTCGTATATTTAGATCCGATGTAGAGTCTAGTACACCTCTATCTGTCAATGACAAGAGGCGGATTTTATCTAAAGCGTCTGATGCATTGGAGATCAATTCTCTTAAGAAAATCTGTTGGACAAAGCCAGTAGTTAGTTCACTATTCTCAACTAATTTTATGTAAATAATTTCAAAAGACAATATTTTGACTTACTTCTTTATTTCTATAAAGAGAATTTATAATAAGTTTCATCATGCGGTTAACTTCAGCTTGGAACGTGAACTTCTCCGCTTTTTCTCGTAATTCCCTAAGCTGGGCAACATTGAGGCCATCCAGTTTGATCGCTTCTTCTTCTCTTTGTACCACTTCATCGTCTATAATAATATTATACTATTAAAAACGTACTAACAATTACCTCTTTAATTTAATGATATGTTAAACTCAAGTGTTATAATTCGAAATATATTTAAATTAGAATTGCCTACTTCAAAAATGTGTTATCCTTAGCAACTAATGATCACATTCATTTTGAACACATTAAGTGCTCCAAAAATATTGATTGACAGTTAATATAGATATTGATAAAACTTTAGATAAATATAAAATGTCAAGTCCTTCAACAGAAACTCCTGCTAAATTTGTACAATCAGAAGCCATAAAACGCAGGCCTCCATTCAAGTTGTGCTTTCCTACTAAAGGAGAGATTGGAAGAGCAAGTGGGAAGTATCCCAATGAAGGTAGTGTATGTCGAAAATGTAATAATAAAATAAAAGTACTTCAGTTTCAGTTGTTACATCAAAGTTCTATTCAAAAACCAGTTTTAAATATTGCGAGAAGGACCTAAAAAGGCACATTGAAAGGCTGCAGTTTATTGGGCCCCGTGAAAAATATAAACTACCCAATACAGAAAGTCAAAAGCAAGTAGCTTTTATTTATATACCCGCCATGAGAAATAATCACTACATTTATTCATTATTTACTTCCCAAACACTAGTATAAAGAACGTTAGTTTAATGTACACTTTTCAACATAATTGTTGTTATAGGTACGGCTGGTATCAGGTACAACTCTATACCCCTGACAGGACTGATACGAGATTACATTTTAAAAAGAACACACATCAATTAATAAAAGAGCACCTTATGAACTATGCTAAAATAAGGGAGTAATGTTAAAACTAGCAGTTACCTGTACGAGAACCTTCACGGCTTGCACCGAGATCGATATCAAGTTTCTCCACTGTGCCTTCGACTGTGGGGTCGTCTGCTCTTACACATCCTAGAGAAAAAAGAATATATATGAGATTCAGTCGGGGGGCTCCAGTCAATCGGCACAATGAATTTTTGAATGCCTATTTCTATGAACTGTCAAAAACTTACCTATTAGAACAAAAAGTCCTACTACAAAAAAAATTAAATGCTTCATTTTCTTGGTCCACCAATATCCAATATACGTTTAATAAATATTACACTAAATACTAATTGTGCCAGCGTCTCCTCGCCGGTTCGCGTTTCGCCCCCGTGTTAACTTGTGTGTCAGGAAAACACTTCTACTTTAATATGTTCATGCTGTGGACCAATCACGATTAACCAACACACCACACATCCAAATGGCTGATTTCTATTGGACTAACCCACGTGGACGGGACACGTATTCTTAAAGAGGGAAATTCAAAGTTTACAGCTGAACCGAATGATTTCAAAATGGGAACCATTTAAGAAAATTATTGTTATCATAAAATAATAATACATTTTACGATTATAGTATTTGTTTACACATGCTGTAACAGTTTGCAATGACATTAAAAGCACATTTGTTGTAACTAATTAATCCTTTTTTATTTGCTGAAATCAAGTGGAGAGCAATAATTAATAAATGATAACAGATCAGTACGAATACCTATAATCACAAACTAAGTATTCATAAAATATAATACTGTATGGAAAGCGTTCATCAATGTAATAGTTTCCAACAATATAAAAAAGCACATTTATTGTAACTAATTAATATTTATCTTATTCCACGTTTGGATTAAATAGTTAATGTCAATTAATATACAGTATGTCCCCGGATTGGGTTACAAAGAGGGAAAAAAATTTAGTTTTGACTTCTCAAAAAAATCACTCTTTATAAAAAACCCTGCTTGTTCTCAAACTAAAAATGCACTTGTCAAATTTTAAATATCCCCTTCCGTATACGGGGGAGGTTCGAAAATATGAAAATGGTTTAAGAATAAAGTAGGTACCCTTATTTTTCAAAATATACAATAATGTTAATTGGAAATATTTGTTATAACATTTCTATTAAAAATTATAATTGCTTTGAATTGCTATTGATGTTTGGATCGCGTATTATTAATTTTTTTAAGATACCTGTTTTTGTTGACACAAATATGAGATTTTTAGCCAGTGAACTCAATCACATTAGAGTTCACTGTTTTTAGCATCAATTTCGGATCACATAAATTTCAGGTTAAGTGAACGAAAATCAAATTCGACAATACACTCTTATAGTATCCGTCAATAAATTAACTTTGAAGTGTAGCGTTTGGTAATTCGCAGGGCAGTAGGAGAATAAGAAAAACCAGTGAAATAGTAGATTATGCAATGAGGGAGAGAAATGCGTTATTTTGCTGAGGTACAATTTCTGACTCGAGGGGAAGCCCGAGAGTCAGAAATTGCACTGAAGCAAAATAGCATTCTCTCCGAGTTGCATATACCGGGTGTCCATTCTCAAAGTCGAACATAGACAATAATTAACATTGGTGCATGCACTCGCTCTTCATTGAAATAATTCATTTGTCTGTAGATAATTTTAACAGACGTTGACAGAAAATACCTGATTTACGGCAACTAATTACCAATTTTTTTGACAAATGCTATCGAACTTGGGAAGCAAGGCATGGCATATTTAAAAATTCCCATGTTTTAAATTAGTATTTTAAAATAAAAATCGAATCTTGAATATTATTATTGGTACCACTTCATGGGTAATAATTTTATCTTTCCATTGATACCATTACCTTCCATGTAAGTTGAATTGGAGAGCAGGAATCGGCAAAAACGTTCAATACAATGTTAATCGCCTATGTTCGACTTTGAGAACGGACACCCGGTATAGGCCATTCACTAAACACAAAAACATTTTAATGTTTTTGAAGTTGGCATATGTATAAAATTTTTGTACTGGGGATTCTGTATTTTGTTTTGCAAAGGTTTCCCCACCTGCATAAAGGCAGGTTTAAATTTAAAAATGAGAATCAATGACAATTAATATTTCTCATTATTTCAGTGTCAAGGTAGATATTTTCCGGAAATTCTCGCTGGAACTTTTATAAAATGTAATAAAAATACCTATTAATATACGCCACGTCAATAGTATCCACCAGAGTAATGGTACAATATCCTTAATAGTAGTTATTTATAACACTTATGACAGATGCTAAGTAAATGTCACACCTTTAACCTATTAGTTTTAGTAACTTTTTGTAAGGACATTCCTAAACAAAGATGAATTTCAGAAGTACACTCATAAAATGTTGGAAATCAAAGGCCCCTTTGTGTTTTTATGTTTAGTGAACAGACTTATACGTACTATTTTTTTTTGTATTCGCTCCCCAAACTGGTTACTTTGGAAACTGTCTAGGATCCTCAAAATGGCCATTTAGAGGCCTTGTACTTAAAGTCGTCATGGCAACATTTTAGCGGACTCAAACATTAGTTGCCATGACGACTTTAAGTACAAGGCCTCTAAATGGCCATTTTGAGGATCCTAGACAGTTTCCAAAGTAACCAGTTTGGGGAGCAAAAAATACATTTTCGCGCGGCCTCCTAATATAATGCCTCGTTAATGGCAATTGAAACTTCATATTATAATGTTTGGAGAGCTAATACAAAAAAACGTTGTATGCAACACGTCCTCAAATGGCTTTAGAGGACTCATCTTCATATTACGGACTCGGCTGCGCTTCGCTCCGCCTCGTCCGGAAACATTACGACTCGTCCCCTAAAGCCTTGCTTTGAGGACTAGTTACATAAAGTACTATTTCACGTTTTTTTAAACGTCATTTATTGACATTTTAGTTACAATTATTTTAAAATTAGTAGCCTATGGTAAAGTTGCTGGCACTGTAAGTCATTATGACAAGAGCTCACAATTATGTCAAATTCGAGGTTATCAGGAAACTGAAGCAAAACCTAACCTGCTAACCTCGAATTTGACATAATTGTTGTGTCAGTCATAATAAAAAACTCCCTAGAGAAATTTTTGTCTTATTTAGTCTCTAGGGAATAAATGTTTTACTTTTGTCACAATTTTGATGCTATAGAAAGAGACTTCTACTCCTAGTCGTGGAAAAATTGTTTTTTAGAGCAGGTAGCTGTGACTTTATATTTGACACCTACTTTTAATTCTAAGCAACTTTTTCAGATAACATTATTGTATTTTTGAAAAATAAGGGTGCTTTAGTTTTGAGCCATTTTCATATTTTCGAACCTCCCCCGTATACGAAAAGAGATATTTAAATTTTGACAAGTGCATTTTTAGGCAGGGTTTTTACAGAGTAATTTTTTTTGAGAATTCAGAAATAAACCTTTTTTCCCTCTTTGTAACCCAATCCGGAGACATACTGCATATGATAACAAATTCGAATAATCCCAACCTGGGTATTTACAAAATGCGATATTATTTGGAAAGAATTCAGCAAAACAACAAGTTTATCAAACTAATTTTTAAAGAATAATGACATCAGTTTATTGAAGTGGGACAATTTCTGAGATAGTATATTACATATTAAGAATAACAAGGACACTTTACCGATCGAAGACAATTGTTTGGAGAAGGAGCGAAGCGACGACTCCAGTTATTGTCTGAGATCGGTAATTCCTTTACGTTCGTGATGCTTATGACTTTTTTTGCTCGAAAAAAATGTATTTTTCTTCAAACGTCAGTAAAATGTGACATTATACTACAGAATAAACACCTAACGGAATTAGAAGCGACACTTGCGCAGCGCCAAGTAGCCAATTTCAGCTATGGCGGCCATATTGAAAGAGAGTAGATCAAAAATAATATGTTGGTAGCACTGTAAGTCTACCTATGTCAAATTCGAGGTTAGCAGGTTAGGTTTTGCGTCAGTCTGTCTTAAAACTGACGCATAACCTAACCTGCTAACCTAGAAATTTTTACTTACCGTTCTGTTTATCTTAGTAACTTACTGATTTGGCAACAAACGCTGTAACGTAAAATCGTTCTATCATGTAACAAAATTATTGTGAAAAATAGTCATAAGACAGGTGCTTAATTTTATTGCACAGAAGTGTACATCGCTAGACAGCTTGTAACTTCGTTAATAATAGAGATATTGAAAAAAACACTTTTTTTGTTTTAAATGCCAGTATTCAGCCTAAAAGCTGTCATAAATCAATTTAAGTCATGGCCTCCTATTTTTGCATAGTGCCAGAGATTCTCGAGATTGCTGCCAAGATGACCAATGGACTTTTACCAGATAAATCCAAAAATTTCTACGTGAAAGCGTACAGCAAGTTCAACGATTGGTGTAGTGCTAAGAACTTTACTCTTGTATCTGAAAATATACTTTTGGCGTATTTCCACGATTACTCGCATGAAAAGAAAGCCTCAACTTTATGGGCACATTATTCTATGCTCAAATCAACCATTTCGTTAAAAGAAAACGACATTTCAAAATTTTTCAAATTGATTGCATTTTTGAAACGTAAAAATTCCAATTATCTATCAGAAAAAGCATCCACTTTTACTCAAGAGGAAATTACAAAATTTCTGACCGAAGCCTCTGACGAATGTTACATTTGAATGAAGGTAGGTATTTCCTTGATTTCATGGAAAACTTAAAAACCCTTACATTTTCTTATCATTGTAGGTTGCTCTTGGTGGTGCATGCAGAACTGATGAGCTTGTTGCCGATGTGAACATCAAAGACGATATGATTATAATTACTATTCCCACTAGCAAAAATGGATCATCAAGAAAGTTTGTGATAATGGAAAATTTCTGGATGGAAATTATAAAGCAATATTTAAAAATGAGGCCAACTCCGGACTTGCCAAAAGTATTTATTAGTATTCGCCATGGAAAAGCTACAAGACAACATATCTTCTAGAAACACTGTACACAATTAATCGTGGCGCTGATGTAAAAGAAACCGGAATCCGCTAGCGATTCTGGAATTTGACCCCGACTCCAATCGCTGAATGTTCGTAGCCGTTTGGAGTAGCTCGCAAAGTCTGGATATCGAGGTTCTGAGCTCATGATGGCAACTGACTAACTACGTGCACGTTTGCGAAAGTTTTATATTCTACAATTCAAGGTCACACTCTCGAAGATAGCAACAACCACTAAGAGAGCATGTAACACCATATAAACTTTGAAATAAAACTATCGAAATATTTCTAAATATATTTATTTATTTCCAAGTATAAGTTATGTATGAAACTTCCCCATCCTCCACTCAGGCTAGGTACCGGTCCACTGGCTTGAAGAAGTGGGTCTGCCACCACACAGCTGACGATCCCTTGAAGGCTGCAGGCCACGTCCGTAAGGTGGTCGTCTCTGCTGGGGCCTCTCGGTGTAGGTTCATGGCGTACTCCATAATTACCACTGCCTGGAGAGACCGTTGAGGATTATGGCAACTGCTACAGAAAACAGGCAACTTAATATAAGAGCGTAGCCAAGGACGGAGGCATAGAAGGTCAAGGGTCATGAGATTCACATATAAACCGTACCGTTTTTCCCCTACAGCTACCAATTATCATTCCTGATATTGTTGTAGATGCACTTTTTGAAAATGCCCCCGCATTATACAAGGAGTTGGAATACTTCGTCACCTCCGAATCACGACCTCCATCAGCTCGTCAACTCCACGCACAGTGTCGCCAACAGTCGAGAATCGGTTTTCACCAGAAGGTCAAATAAAATGTACCAGAATTCCACTAATAATAATATTCACAACAACACAGATAAACAAAAGTAAAAAAAAAATAACATTAAAATTTAAAATATGTATTTCCTATTTTTATTAAAAAATACAAAACAAACATTACAGCACAAACATACAGTTGCTGTTAAAGGTGTAGATTCCCAATTACGCTGCTTTAATTCACTTTTTAACACAAATATTGAATTTTTTTATTCCTTAAAAGTCTCATCAACAAAATGCAATGCGCAAGTGACGTAAGATTCGTGAGAGAACTCTTTTATAAGTTATTTTTACATGTTTTTTCCCTTAATTACGAGCAGATAATTTGAAAAAATCCCCCATTATATATTTGAACCAGATTTTTTGTTCCCACAATACCTATGCTATTATACTTACTTGAATCATAGCCAGCTCTATCAGTTTCCGCTACGCGAATGATATCAGGATCCAATGTCGGCCTGCTTTATCTTTGCAGACTCAGTTTCCTGCCGATTAGATTAAGAATTGCAGCATGAGAATTGTCTACTTCGCACCTAATGTACTGTAATTAGTTTAGTTCTACTTGTAACCTACATGAAGCAACTCCTGTAGTTTTATTATAAGCTTCCACAGTTTAAATTAGAAGTTTTTAAAAATTGTTTCGGCCTTTTGCGACACGAAACTGGCGCAGTCGGTAGGATGCACAAAGGGCACTAAGCATTTTTCAAAAGTTGAAAATTAAAGTGCACCTTGGCTCTTTAGCCTTTATTGTGTATCTTGAAAATCTACCACCCCATTGTTGGCATCGAGGTCCAGGTCTCCACACGGAACACACATCGTCCACCGGATTCCTGCGAAGTAGAGCCACAACCTCAGGACCAAGTCTTGCTGATCTTTGCGTGGGACAGCCATCGCCCCGGAGAAGCATCGCTGGTTCCTGTCTCAGCCTATTGGAGGCATCTGATCATTGTGATCAACGGACTACCGAAGTCACCCCAGCATGCTAATGTAAGCAGTTTAAATTGTTTTAAAGTGAAATTTAAACCAACTATTTAAAAGTAATACTAACTTAATATTAAGTCATGGTTTGTAAGTGCATTTGATTATCGAATTAAATCAACTATCTCGATATCGATAGACGATATGAGCCATTGGTTTATTTCGTAATCAATTATTGCAATTTAGACATTAATATCAGGCAAAGCGCGGTAAGCCAGTCCACTCAGAGTAAACGCTAGGTTTACTTAATACCTGAGTATGCTTACGCTTTGTGCTTAGGAACCCTGATTTAGGCCCCTACTAACACCTAAAAAACATCCACATAACTTAAAGTGCGAATAACTTAATGAATATAGAAAACATCAATCAACAACTTCTAGACGAGTTAAATCTTATTGCACAAGAAATTCAAATTCCAAACATGGCACTATTCCCTCCAGGATTTAGTGTTCGTATGATTTCGGACATACCGACATACGATGGCAACCCCGCCACTCTTTCGGAGTTTATTAACGGGTGTCCGCCGGTAAATTTCATTTTTAAACTTGAAATAAAATTTTTATTTCTTAAAATATGTTATTGAAAAAAAATACAAAATAAACCTTAATCTTTGGGAAATTATTTGTGAAACAGCACATCCGTCAAATGACGCCCCTCACGTCGTATCACTTCCTCCAAACGAACTTGAAAATTTTGCATCACACGCGTAAGCATAGCAGGTGTAATCGCACGAATTTCTTGGGTGATGTTCTGCTTTAACACATCCAAAGTGGTGGTGCATTCTCGTAGACTTTTGATTTGAGATATCCCCACAAAAAAAGTGGGTGTCCAGTGGCAAATTTCCTACGAGAATGCACCACCCACTTTGGATGTGTTAAAGCAGAACATCACCCGAGAAATTCGTGCGATTACACCTGCTATGCTTACGCGTGTGATGCAAAATTTTCAAGTTCGTTTGGAAGAATTGATACGACGTGACGGGCGTCATTTGGCGGATGTGCTGTTTCACAAATAATTTCCCAAACATTAAGGTTTATTTTGTATTTTTTTTCAATAACATATTTTAAGAAATAAAAATTTTATTTCAAGTTTAAAAATGAAATTTGCCGGCGGACACCCGTTAGATCAGCAGAACTCATAACAAGTCAATTTTTGGTAGCACAACAGCCCGAAGCTTACGTAAATAAATTTATAATTTCATCTATTAGGAACAAACTTACGGGAAAGGCACAGGAAGTAATCATTGGTTACGATTTTATTGGTTGGGATGATTTAAGTAGCTATTTAAAGATGGCGAGCGACGTAAACGTACAAATATTACAACAAGATGCTCAAAAGAGTTATAAATGTTGCCCAACAAAAAACAAATGTTCAGTGTTTGTGTGTCTGAAGTGCAATGCAGTAATGCACTATAGTTGCATAAATAAAAGCTATAGGAACGTCACGTTCATCGATAATGTGTCCGTAATCTGCTGCGGTGACAACATAACCTCAAATGAAAATATAAACACGCAGGTCCAGGGTTTAGAGGACGTAAAAGCTCTGAAACAAATTATTGCCGCCTTAAAACAAAAGCTAAAAAGAACTGAAGAGGAAAGGGATTCTCTCTCGGCGGAGCTGGAGAAATTAGAAGACAATCAAATAGACGTTATGTCGAATGCATCGTACGAAGAGGAAAACTGTCAAGCAAAAAATCTGGTGTGATACACTCACACAACTTCCTTTTACAGTGTTCTTATAATTAGTCAAAAATTTCATTTTTAATTTTTAGCCATTTGTCAAAAATTTTCAAAATTTACAAATACTACAAAAACGGTACAAAATAGAGTATTAGTTGAAGAGACAAATTTTCTCTAGAATTTTAAGGTGAATTCAAAAATGTAATAATATACCGGGTGTTTTATTTAAAATGGGAGTTAATAAAAAAAATAGCAAAAAAAACAAAAGAAACCCACTTTAGAAGTATTCAACTGGAAAATCACCTATTTCACATCAATACACATTAAAAATGTAGTAAAAATGTAAAGTTTAAAAAAAATCGTTAGAGCCGTTTTTGAAAAAATCGAAAAAAACTGAAAAATCACAAGAGTAAACACCTACTTCCGGTTATGCGATTTTCTTCAAAAGCTTGCTGTCTCATCTACATAGTACACAAAACTTATATATGAAGTTTCAATGCCATACCTCTTTTCGTTTTTGAGATATTCTGTTCACAGACAGACACACACACACACACACACACAGACACACACACAGACAGACCAATGAAAAAAAATATGTTTTTTGGGATCAGGGGACTCTAAAACGTGAAGATCCGTTGAAAACTCAATTTCGAATTTTTGGGGTGAATCCAATACTTCCTTTATAGTAAAAGGAAGTAACAAGATTCTGCACCTCCGGGAAAAAGTACAGCTGCTGCAGCAGCTTAACAAGGAAACAACGGATAAAAACAACCTGCTGATTGAGAAAAACAAGTGGCTGACTGAGTCTTTGAATGAAGTAAAAACAAAAGATAAGCAATCATATGCTTTTGTTGCAGGTACTACAGCTGACAGGCCATTTGTTTTACACTCACAGGTAACAAGAAACAAGGTATCCACAATAATTATCAAGCCAAATGCAACACAAGAGGCAAAAAAGACAAAAAGCGACATAAAAACAGCAATAAACCCAGGGAAACTAAGAGTGCAAATTGCGCAGCTTAAAGAGCGCAAGGATGGGTCAATTCACATACGATGCGGGAGCGAAAAGGAGACTGCTGTACTCAAACAGGAAGTAGGTGCAAAACTAAAAGGAAAATACGAGATACAAGAGGAAAAGCTTCTAAATCCGAGAATTAAAATAGCCGGTATTGGAGATGAGAAAACGACGATGGAAATCGAAAGTGACTTCAAAAAACAAAACCTAGAAGGGGTACAAAATGCTCTATTTGAGATAAAATTTCGGAAGCCTCAGAGAAACAGCGAGGAATGTACTGTCTCAGCAGAAGTCAGTCCAGAAGTGTACCAAAGGATCATGGAAAAAAACTTCAAGGTAGCAATTGGATGGCAACGCTGTCCAGTCTACGATGATCTTAACACACGGAGATGCTACAAATGTTGCGGGTACGGGCATAGCGCGGTCAAGTGCAGTCATGATCATTTCTCGTAAATACTGTTCTGGTAAACACGACTCGAGGGAATGTCCAGACAGAAGTAAGAAAGGATGTATAAACTGTAAAGTTGCAAATGAGCGATTTAAGACAAACCGATCGACAAATCACACTGCGGAGGATGAGGAAAATTGCCCGTCATATGCAGACCGAAGAAAGTTTGAAATCTCCCGGACCAACTATCCAACGCAAAAAAAATAAACCACAATTTTATAACACATTTTGACGATGTCAAAATTGCAGGGCATAGTTTCGACTGTCTTCAAGAATGGATTGATAAGGGAAACAATACGTGCAGCAAATTTTTTGCAGCGCTCCATATAAACGTGAGAAGTCTAAATAAAAACTTTGACGAACTTTGTGTATTTTTGAAGCAGGCGCCTATGTACTTCGACGTAGTGGTATGTACTGAAACATGGACGATTGATAACATAAATCTATATATTATGGACGGGTACACCGCCATTTATAATGAAGGTACAGAAAACCGAAGTGATGGTACTGTTGTGTATGTGAAAGAAGGCCTGAATTATAAACATGAAATTGTGGATATTGGTAGGATAAAAGCGATTCATCTGGAGGTTAACGTTACAGCTCAAAGGTACGCGCATATTACGGCTCTATACAGACTGCATGGAGAAGACGTAAACGTATTCATTCAGAACCTAGAAATCTACCTAGAAGAAGTTGCTTGCGAAGAGGAGCATATTTTGATCGGGGACATGAACATAAACATAGCGGAGGAAGACGAACAGGCAAGAGATTACATGGATGTATTGGCACAAAGAGGTTTCATTCCAGCTATCGAGGAAAGCACTCGAGTCCAAGGTCAGTCATCAACATGCATTGATCACATTTTTGTTAAAACGAAAAGGAGCCTGGAAAATTTCGATTCGGCAATCATCCGTAGTGCAATAACTCACCACTATCCTATTATGATAAGAGAGAAAAATGTATTCGAGGGAAATCCACACGAGACAAAGAAGCAGGCTGCCATAGGAAAAATCAACTACAGAAAGCTTAGACATAAGGCAGAAAGACTAAGTTGGGAATCGGTTTATTCAGCAACAAACGTTGACGACAGCCTTAACAATCTTGTAGCGGAGCTGAAAGGTATTATTGAGGCGGCTTCTTATCCAGCGGCGCATGAGAATACCAAAAGAAATGATTGGATTACCCGGGGACTAGTGACATCAGTTAGAACAAGAGATAAACTGTGGCAAATTCATCGAGCAAATCCAGCAAACAAAATGGTTGAAGAAGAGTACAAGATTTATAGGAACATTCTAAATAAACTATTAAAAAAGGCGAAGAAAGATTATTATAGAAGAAAAATAAGGCTGTCTGAAGAGGATCCGAGGAGATTATGGACTACTATAAAAGATATCACTGGAACAGGGGCAAAATACTGTAGAGCGGGTAGTACCACAGTCATAAATATGGAAGACGGGACAGAACTTAGGGAAGCAAAAAGCATTGCAAACGCTTTTGGAACATACTTTTCAAAAATCGGAAGTAATCTGGCTAATGAAATACCGAACCAGCAGAGAGAGAAGAAACCGGATTCCAGCTTATCATCTATATTTTTAACACCGGTGAGGGCTACAGAGGTCGAAAGGTTGTTAAAAGTAACAAACCCGCGAAAGGCTCCCGGGCCGGATGGCATCATGAATAAATGCTTGAAGGAAATAGGACCAATCGTCTCTGTTCCGCTAAGCCACGTGATAAATCGTATTTTCGATACGGGAGTGTGTCCAGTCGGTTTTAAAATAGCAAAAATTAAACCGCTATTTAAAAGCGGTGATCGTAAGAGTCTCAATAACTATAGGCCAATTTCTCTAACATCTAACATTGCGAAAGTTTTTGAGACTTGTCTTAAGGACAGAATAATGGATTTCTTAACTAAAAATAATTTCTTTGCGAAAACCCAGTTTGGTTTCCTACCAGGAAAGTCCACGGAGGATGCGATAGCAGAAGTTACAAAGTTTGTATACGAGGCGATAGGGAAGAGTCGACCGTGTGTGGGCGTATTCGTCGACCTGAGAAAGGCATTTGATACGCTAAGCCACAAAATTCTGCTTGACAAGCTTAATGACGTGGGAATCAGAGGTAGAGCTCACGAAATACTAAAGTCATACCTAACTGAAAGACCGCAGTTTGTGGAAATGGAAAACATAAAGGGAGAGATAAATGTTTCCGAGTATGGGGTTCCCCAAGGCACAGTCCTGGGCCCCCTTTTATTTATTATTTACCTAAATAATCTTTTTAAAGTCAAATGTGAGGGAAAAATATATTCATTCGCGGATGATACTGCGATTCTCTATGAGGGTGCTTCTTGGGAGAAACTTGTAGCCAAAATTGCAACAGATCTATCAAAGCCTTTTAGATGGTTTGAGGAAAATAAGCTGACGGTAAACTTCGATAAAACAAATTGTATCACTTTTGGATGCTATTGTGACAGTATTCCGGATCTAGATGGTATAGTAGTACACGGTAAAGAGTGTAATAGTTTACATTGCGATACTAACTTTAAGAAAATTAAGAGAGTTCGGAGTGGAAAGTATCTCGGGATTATTATCGATCAACACCTGCGATGGGGTGAGCACATAAATAAATTAGTAAAAAAACTGCGCTATTTTACTTTTGCATTCAACAGACTCAAAACAATAGTAAACACCTCTATGCTAAAAGTGGTATACAATGCTTTGTTTGTCTCAATTATGAGATATGGGATCATTGGTTGGGGTGGGGCAGCGGAAAATGCGATTAGTCCTTTGGATGCATTAAATAGGAAAATACTAAAGATTATGTATGGAAAAGACAGACTCTTCCCGACAAATCAGTTGCACAAGGAGACAGAAGCGTATGATGTTCGGCAGCTATTTTGTAATGCTGTGTTGAAATTTTACATGAAAAATAGGCTCTTCAGGGTAGAGGTAGGAGAAAGAATGTTAAGGTCGCAATCACTTAACATGGTTACTGTGCCGGAAATTAGAACCACGACTGGAAGAAGATGTCATGTATATGTAGGTCCAAAGATCTTAAACTCAGTGTCATGCAAGACGCGTAATGCAATTCTTCAATCGTGGGGAAACCCATGTAAAAAAATTATTGACCAAAAACTACGAGAACTAGGTCCGAAAGGGGTAGCAGGACTACTAAAAACTTCTTGGGATTAGTGACGAGATTATGTCACACGCTCACAAATAAAATCGCGAGTCTCGAGAAATCAATTTGGAAACCCACACGCAGACACCTAAGTGCCTTTGTGGTCAATCTGGAAATTGGAGGAGGCCCCCAAGACTGACTGGATCAGATCTGGGTGGTATATAGTTTTAATTGTTTATCGTTTTTATTGTAGAGGATGTATGGAGTGATGTACATGAAATGATAAATAAATAAATATTATTATATTATTTAAAAGCAGCACTAGTAGATAATTTTGGAGACCAAAGGAGTGAGTTAAATCTAACAATTGATATGTCTAAAATGCGACAAGACCCTAAAGAATCTCCTATAGATTTTTATAACAGGGTGCAAACCCTACTTGCGACTTTTAATGCAAACATTTATTTAGGACCGGGAGCGGAAGTAATAAAAGATCACAAATTAGAAACAGCTAAGGCATTAGCTTTAAGAGCTTTCCTTTCTGGTATTCATGAATCTTTTGGAACCTTGCTAAGAGCTAGAAACCCTCTCAGTTTAGAAAACGCTATTAAAATAGTTCGTGAAGAAATTGACATCCGCTACTCTAACAGTAGAGCACTTAATTCCACTCAAAACTTAAATCAAAAACAAAATCACAAGCTTTATACACCTAACACTTATTTCGCGCAAAATTCAACCCCCTACCCTAACTTTCAACAGCAACGAAATCCTTAAAACGGATTCCCACAGCAAAATGTTAATAATTTCCAAAGTCTGAATCCCAATTTCAACAGACCTTCACAATTTCAACAGCAACCCAATTCCAATCAACAGCCAGCTCAATTTTCGGGATATAAAAGGCCTTATGGACAACCCGGGCAAAATGTATTTGCCCCACAAAAAGGTTTCAAGCCAAGCAATCCCCCCGAACCAATGCAGCTTGGCACAGTAAGCAAAAGGTTACCTCAGAATCAAGGTTCTAATCCGAATAAACGTCGTAACACCAATCTTCTGTACCTTACATCCGACAGTCGAATCAGCCCCGTAACTTTCATTTCGAAGAACTACACCACTTAGAATCTCACGAGGAAAGCTAACAGGAAAATTTTGAAAATGACGAATATTGCAACGACCACTATAGCCCCGAATTTGACTATTCAGAAAACTACCCAGAACATGTCACAGAAGAAGACAGACTTGACGAAGCTGCAAATTTTCGATAAATGCCTCGGAAACCCTAATAGACACATTTAATTTCAATTTCCCTAAATTAAACTTGCCATATGTTATAATTCCTGGTACTTAAGATAAACTTTTATTAGACACAGGTAGCAGTAAAACTATCTTACCACCAAAATTTGTAGAAAAGCATTTCCCAAATTCAGTAATTAATTATAATTTTCAAATTTCCACCGCCCATGGTACATCATATCATGATAAAGTAGCCGACGTCCCAATTAACTCCCTTTTCAAGGAACCCGGAACACATTTGTGTTATTTGTTCGACTTCAACCCGAACTACGTAGGAATTATAGGTGCAGATCTTTTGGCCGATCTTAACGGAGCAATAGACTTCAAATGGATGCACATCCAAACAGATAATACCTACTATTATACCATTCTACTATAATTCTTCTATGCTACGCCAAGAACAGCAACGTAGGAAGGAATGCAATTTTACCAGAATAAAGCCTCACCTGGCATCTATTAAACGACTAACCCTGGCACCCAGATCAGAAACTCAAATCATTTTACCCACTGTCAATAAAAACGGCACATATTTATGCAACACAATAAAATTCAATCAATTTTGTCAAACGCCTCGAGCCATCGTAAAAGCGCACAACAATTATTTTCATACCACTGCTATAAATATTTCAGCTGAGATTTTTACATTTGAAATCTATCAACCCCTAATTTTAGATGAGCTTTCAAAACCCGATGATACACATGATGTCCAAATTAATAACGTCGAACTAAAGTCACAATCCCGCAACCAAATATTAAATGAAAGCCTGCGTAACATCAATACGTCACATCTAAATCACGAAGAGGCCCAAGCTTTTAAAAACCTCTGCTACCAATTTAAAGATATTTTTCATTCCCCTAAATTGCCCCTCACATTCACGAACCTAACAAAACACCATATTAGAACCAAAACTACCATACCAATTTATTCAAAAAATTACCGCTACCCTCAAGTCCATCGAGAGGAAGTCAAAACTCAAATTAATCAAATGTTATATAACATAATTGAACACTCGGAGAGCCCTTACAACGCCCCTATTTGGATTGTTCCAAAAAAAATGGATAACTCCGGAAAACAAAAATACAGGAGTGTCATAGATTATCGAGAACTCAATGAAACGACTATCCAAGACAAATATCCACTGCCGCTTATAGAAACGGTTCTGGATAACCTTGGTAGAGCGGAATACTTTTTTACCCTCGACTTGGCTTCTGGTTTTCACCAGATAGAAATCGTGGAAGAGGACAGAGAAAAGACTGCTTTCTCAACAGAGGAAGGCCATTTTCAATTCAAACAAATGCCGTTTGGACTAAAAAATGCTTCGGCTTCGTTCCAACGTTTGATTACTCAGACATTAATCGGTTTAACACCCAATCAGTGTATGGTCTACTTAGACGATATAATTATTTATTCTGTCTCCCTACAAAACATTTTGTAAAGTTGAAACACGTCTTTGAGAGATGTCGAAAAGCGAATCTAAAAATACAACTAGACAAATCCGAATTTCTGAAACCCTCAATAGCATACTTAGGACACATTCTCACTAAGGATGGTATCAAACCAAATCTTGACAAAATTAAAGCCATTACTAAATTTCATTTACCAAAAACGAGGACAGAGATTAAATCCTTCCTCGGCCTTTTAGGTTACTACCGAAAATTTATAAAAAATTATGCCAAAATAACCAAATTCTTAACCGCCTGTTTGAAAAAAGATGCTAAAATTATTCATGGCCAAAATTTCATTAAGCAGTTTGAACATTTAAAAATTTTATTAACGAATCAACCAATATTGGTATACCCAGATTTTAACAAACAATTTGAACTAACTACAGATGCTAGTAAGTTTGCAATAGGCGCAGTGCTGTCGCAACAGGGCAAACCTATAAGCTATGCATCTCGTACCTTAAATTCAGCTGAAATTAATTATCCGACTATAGAAAGAGAATACCTATACGGAGTAAACTTTATTATCTATACAGACCATCTACCTCTGATATGGTTACGTAATATAAAGGAACCCAACTCCAAATTGACCAGCTGGAGCATCAAGCTCGAGGAATTTAACTTCACCATAAAATATTTGCCCGGCAAGACGAATAAAGTAGCCGATGCTCTTTCTAGAGCAGCTATAAACCCCCTATCTGTCGATAGACTCAATACACCCGAACCCACTTTTGACGATAATGCTAGTATCATAGCAAATAGACCAGATCCACCTGACCTATCTGATTTTACGATACCAATAATTAACATCTTCGAAACCAAAAATTAAAATTCTGTCAGACATAATAATTAACAAAAAGAAAGACGAGAAACCAACACCTCCACCTGGTGCCGTAAATAATGACAATGACAACCATTCTGTAACGGGCACGATACATTCACAACAATTTTCCACACCCGTGATTGACATCGCAGAATTACCTTTACAAAGGTATACAAACCAAATAGAATTTATAATCACCGTAATCCTAAATAATAATAATAATGGTGAGGCACTAACACCCCATGAAGGAGCTTGGCCTGCAAGGCGGAAGGTTAGAGCTTCCGTATCCTCGCTCTCACCCGTAATCCTAAACCCATGCAAATATATAGCTTTGACGGTTATTCCCAAAATTAAAAAGACAAATTTATGCATTTGCTTATCGAATATTGTTCACCCAAACTACACTACTATTGCATATTCGAAAACGAAGAAATATTTGAGAAATTTTCGAAATTCATTTCAGAAAACCTTAAGGCTAACTCTCCGAAATTCCATAAATGTATTAAACAAGTGACTTATGTCACAAACCCAGATAATAGAAAACAATATATCGCCGATTACCATTTCGGTGACACCAACCACAGAGGGATCAACGAGACAATTAAGAACCTTCAAAGATACTATTGGAAAGGAATGACTAAAGAAATCGATACATTTATCACGAACTGTGATACACGTAAAAGAGAAAAGTACAATCGCAACCCCAATAGATTACCTTTTCAATTTACTCCCACGTATGATAAACCCCTCCAAGGGCTTAACATAGACATCTTTCACATCAATAACACCCAATATGTTACAATTATCGATAATTTCAGTAAGTTCACCCAAGCTTACTTGTTAGAATCACCTAACGGAATCGACATAACAAACGCCCTGTTTAACTATTTTTCAAATTATGCTATACCCAAGAAGATTATTGCCGATAATGAATTCGATACTGCTATTATTAAAGAGTTTCTAAAATTACACAAGATCGATCTGCATATAACTACTCCGTTGCACCACGAATCTAATTCACCCGTGGAACGAATACATTCTACACTAATTGAACATTTTAGACTTCTCAAAGATACGCCTGATTCGGAAAAAATGCCCCACTGTATTCTGGCGTACAACAATTCAATGCACTCGAATTTAAAATATACCCCACGAGAAATTTTGTTCGGAAACACAGATAATAGACCCTATGACCTATGCACCTACACTTTTTATGAAAACTATTTGAACGATCACAAAAACCGAATGACCCATCTTTATAACGAATTAAAAGACAAGCAAATTCTAACTAAACAAAAACGTAATGAAAATCTTAATAAAAAGAAACACCTAACCGTTTTCAAAATTGATCACAAAGTTTTTCTAAAACAAGACAAGAGAAACAAAAATTTAGCCAAATTCAAAGGACCCTTTAAAATCATCAAAATACTGGACAATCACACCTACACTGTACAAGACGAACATACGAAACAAGTACTCAACAGACACGCAAACGAAATACTACTTATTAAAGAAAATAAACCTGTTGCAGGTACATCATTACCTGGTCCTTCTTCTTAACTTCAACCCTTGGCGACGTTACGATTACCAACCTCTCCGAAAACTCTGGACTTTACCCTAACGTACTTGGACAAGCCCTCATCAAAGAAAGTGCATGGACTATTATTCAAAACACCGACTATGACGATGACCTTAATACTTATATCGCTTTACGCCTAAATATTTTATCGCTTATAGCTACATTAGAAGACAAAATCTATATTTTAGAGCATAGGACCTTTAAGGTCATAACAGATGTAACGCTTAACCATAATAACCAATTACTATGGCTTAAATCCTATATTGATAAGATAGATAGACTATTAGATCAAATATTCCCCGACACTAAAATTCTTAGGAAAAGAGGCCTTGTAGGCGGTCTTGGAACCATGTTTAAATTTTTAACAGGCAATCGCGATGCTGAAGATGGTCGAAAATATGAAATGTCAATTTCAAAATTACAAGAGTCCGCCGACATCAATGCTAAAATTCTAAGCGAACACGCACATATTCTTAACGATACTCTAACAGACATACAGACCCTAAAACTAAATCAAGAATTATTGTTAAACAATATAAACAAAACTATCTTTCAAAACAACGAATTACTACGAACCATTGGGGGGCGAAACCTATTAAACGAAGCCCTATTTTCTTTGCAACTTTTCTTTAATGGTTGGAGTGAATTGGAAAACGCTCTAACATTTGTCTGTTCACAGCAGATGCACATGTCGCTATTAGATTTAATTAGCAATTTGAAATCGATTCACACCCTCCTTCATAAAAACCAGGATAACTCCCTGGATCTCCCGTACCCTATCAACTTACAGAATATACATTTATACGAAAGCATTATGGTTACCAAGGCTTATCAGATAAAAAATAGAATAACCTTTATTTTCGAAATACCACTACTATCCAAAAATCAAAATTACCAATTAGTTGAATTGATACCTTTTCCAGTTTACATTAATCCTACTCGTTATCGCATGATTCTACCAAGGTATAACACAATTTTGTTTGGTCCTATCGAATCAATACCTATTGAGTCATTGTCATACCATTGTAAACCTACTAATCCCGGTAACTACTTTTGTGATCAAAGAAACCACTTTCGTTTGCCTAATTAAAAACTGTGCGAAACTCAATTACTATCTTTTGCAACTAATCAAACCTGTCAACCGTATACTTTCGATTTATTAAATCCAAAAATTACACAAAAGGACTCTTCTTCATGGCTAATATCAACTCCAAACGTCAAATGCTCCGATCAAAATTATAAGAAATACATTGAAAAATCAAGCATGTTACATTTAACTCCAGGCTGTTCCGCTTTAATAGAACATAATGCTCTTTTCTTCGATATGAAAATTACCACAAAGGAAAGTAACACATTGAAACTCGCAATCATAAATAAACTAAATTCTGACTTGCCAAAATCAATAGAAGTTAGCCCCATTGACTTACTTCCAATCAACATTCAAAAACTGCTTAGCAATAGAATTCAACTCGCTAAACAAGAAGAATTATTAAATTCCGTTAGTAAGTTAGATACCCATGTTTATATGTCTGTTACCGCAATCATTTTTATTGTAATATTTGTTTTGTGTACTGTGTTATGTATTATGTATAGTACGTTTTTTTTCTATAATAACTGTCAAAGTGTTACAATGTTGGTAGACATGTGATTAAAACGCTAGGAAATTTTTATACCTCGTGTTGGTAGAAATTTTTCAAAATTATGGTTATGTGTCAATTTTGAATGTAAAAGTTTCTTAATTTGAACTCTTGACAAATTTCTTTTTTTAACATGGAATCATCGCATCATCAATAAAATCGGATAAATAAAGAAAACCAAGAAATATTTTAAATGCAAAAATGAAGCAAGCGATATTAAATTATGACATATCTGTCAAAATGACAATAATTTTTTTTAGTGGAAGAAAAGAACTAAAAATCTATGTACCAACATTATTAAAACTAGGGACTCTGCAAGAATGCAACTTATCCCCTAGAAAGTTGACCTTGAAAATTATTATAGAAAAAAATGTACTATATGTATATTGTAAACGCCAAAGTTTCAAAAACAAGGCTTTAGCATTTTTAAGTAAGGAACCCCGAAAGGAACCTTTATAATTAATTCAATGTAAAATTTAATATTTTTCCATGTAAAATATGTAAATTTGTCTCAGGATGGAGGAATGATATCAGGATCCAGTGTCGGCCTGCCTTATCTTTGCAGACTCAGTTTCCTGCCGATTAGATGAAGAATTGCAGCATGAGAATTGTCTACTTCGCACCTAATGTACTGTAATTAGTTTAGTTCTACTTGTAACCTACATGAAGCAACTCCTGTAGTTTTATTATAAGCTTCTACAGTTTAAATAAAAAGTTTTTAGAAATTGTTTCGGCCTTTTGAGACACGAAACTCGCGTCAGCGGGTATGAATGAAGCTGGCCATGCTTCAATAGTGTTGACATTGCTTTTGACTACTAGTTTATAAAATTGAAGAAAAATACCAGGAATTTATTAAAAAATTTGTGTAATCTACCAGATTTTCTACTATCTACCAGATTGAAAATCTACTAAATTGGCAACACGGTCCAGTCAGTCATCACAATAGACCAGTGGCGTATTTAGGATTTCGCTCCGGGGTGGGGGGGGGGAGGGTTGAAACAATAAAGAAGCCGGCCTGCGATTGATTACTAATAATAATCAATGGTAGTAAAAATCGCAGATCAACCCCCTTACAGTTTATACACCACGGCAGCTCTGAAAACTCTTTACTTACCGCGATGGCCCTAGCTAACTCAAAGATTTCAAGTAATTAACAAATAACAACAAACAACTAAAGTTTATTTAATAATCAATTATTAGTTGTCTCGTAGAGTCAGTAATAAACATTAAAATTGATTTAAATATAATCAAAATGTCACAATACAGTACTGTAAATATGCTGAAGAATGCAGCACGCACCACAGTAAAAAGTAAACCCCTTTTGGGTACTGAAATTAAGTTTGAATCATAAGTTATGCAAGGAATAAGCTTATTACTTTCATATAGTTGAACCGTTCACCCGGTTATTGATTGCAAGAGGCGTGAGAGCACCTTTTACAAATTGCTTAATAAACACCAAAATTATAGTTCAATGATAGATTAAGTTTAAATATTGTAAACGTCAAATACATATCCAATAAAAGCATATGTAATTAAGTTATGATTGAAGTTATAGTTGCAATTCTGACAGTGGTCGGTTTTGGAAAATTAAATTTATAATATTAATTATTATTAACGGTGAACCAATTTAATCAGCCGAACCAAATAACTTCCAAGGCCGGTTTGTTCATCTGCCTTCAAAGCGAGCGATAAACGCCAAGACAATAACTAACCTTGGATTTCGGAGCCTGTTACTTGCAGCGGATAAGCTGGCCCGGGTTGCTGTCGTAAACTACCCAAGGTTGTCCTAATGTCCCGTGTTCGAAGCAGAATTTAATTCCATGTGGAAGGGTTCGAGATTAACTTCATTCGGCGGATTCGATAATTAGGACGGCTTGCGTCCAGATTAAATTTGTTGGTTCAAACTGTTATTTAAAAGCTAAGGAAAGGGGTAGTAATATGTGAATAATGAACAAAGAAGCGCAATCATACCTGATTTAGGTCATCAGCTTTCGAAAACGAAATTAATTAATTGTAGTGCAAAAGCACGCAATGATTTCACGGAAGGCTGTTGCTTCGTTGAAATGAAATAATGGAATGCCCGCGGAGCGATCCACAGGCGAGAAAAACAGCTGCAAGCTTGAGCGTAGCGATAATAAGCAATTCGGCAAATCCAAAATCGGTACCATTGCGCGGAACAAGATTTGATATTATTTGAAATACAGCGGATTATAACTCAAGTGAAAATATACGGGTTGGCCCGAAATAGATGGGTAATTGGCGAAACAAATAGACAGAGCTAAAGATTTGTTTCAGGGTAATGTAAAAGTTGATTTCAAGGGACAAATACCGGGGGGTCTGGAGGGGTACGGAAAACCCCCCAGGAAATGGGGGGGGGAGGGGTCGGGGAGTCCTACCGCGGAAAATTTTGAAAAATTTGACTTTAAATAATACTCGATTTTAATGCTCTCAAAAAAACGACTGATGAATCAAAACCTATTCCTATATTGTTACTAACAAATGTCATTACACATTATTTTATATCAAATAAAGTAAAGTTATTATATTACAAATGGAAGTCGCCTAGGATTCTTCGCTACGTTGTCAATTACTTCGGAGTCCGATATTTCCACATTGTGGTGAATGGATAAAATTGCCAAACCATTCAGCCTTTTCTGCATGAAACAGAACTAACTGATAATCTTTTATTGTTTTGTAATGTGTTGCCTAAATATGCGTTCTTACAATAAAATGCCAAACTTTTGAAAAGTAGATGCTGAAGCTCGGTAAAACTGACAGTTATTTAAAAGAAAAGCTGAGTTATATCTTTTTACGCACAAAGATAGTTCAACAGGCTTTTAATATTTACCATTTTAAGTAAGCTACGGGAGGGGGGGTTTAGACCCCTTGGACCCCTGCATAAATACGCCACTGCAATAGACTATTCGATGAGCCTTAGAAGTGAGCGTCTTTGACAGACGACCCTCCTGAGGACGCTACCTACCACTACGAGGGTGACCCATTCCTGTGGTGGAGGCAACATGTAAAGGTTCCCATCAAGCGCTTTCTCGCTCAACTATGAGATGGGGATGTAGTATATATTACTTGTTGTTGGACTGATTAAATATATTTATATAAAGGTGTCTGTGTTTTTTTTGGGTTCTACTCCTAGCGACGTCTACTTTCTGATTATTGATATTTTATAAGTAGAAGCCCACGCTTTCGGTAGACTATTCATTTCCAGTTTAACGCTCGAGGGATTAGCAATGCCTATCGATAAATTTGGCAAATATATGCATGCACATTCGGGATCACATCTCCAGGTGTATGTCTTTGAAGATCTACGCAAACCTATACAGTATGAAGGAAACCTACCCAAACCTATATATTATGAATGAGATTTACGGCTAGTATCCAGTGCCATCCGTTCAGATAGATAGTACATCCTAGCGCATGGTGACATCGAATATACTATTCCCTTCCGTGAAGCTGAAATAACAAATGTCTTACTTTATCTCAAAAATACCGAAATTTATATCAACAAGAACTTTCGCGAAATGATCGGGATGGTATTGAAAAAAAGTGATTTGCTAACATTTTGGGCAGTCAAGCCAAATATGCTATATGTGGAATTTCAACTCAAGGTTCCCATAATTGTTGAGTCCAAAAAGGCAGTACTGTGTACATGACATCAAGGTCAAGGTCGCCTTTACGGCCAAGAGCACGTCCTACCACATGTAACCTTGGAAATGTGAAAATAAAAGCGCCTAGTAGAGTCTGCATGGGTAGTAGCGTGCGATAGTCGTGCATAAATGGAAGCCTTATTGAAAGCTATCGAGGTAGTTTAGAGTAAGAAAGGAACGGTGGCTGCTAGAAAGCCGGAACCACTGTTCTGTCCGAAACTTCTCAATAGTAGGACGTACAAATTAAATAAATCAAGTTCTAAGTACGTCCAAATAGCATATTGCTCTTTGGTACGTCAGTGTAAGGTTTGATTGGAGTTCGCAATTTACCCCAAGTAATATAATATGGGGTATCAAAAATGATTGGGTGCAGTTAGATGAATGGGAGTGGACAGCCCTGATTGCAAATCAAGGAGTGATTTCCAACTACTTGTATTTCCTCGACGATGAGTGGCCAGCTCTGGAAATAGGAAGGAAGAGGATTGTATTTGAAGCGATCCAGGCAAGGAAAATAATAAAATTGGAGGAAGTGGGCTTGTCAGAGGTGCGTTTAGCAAGCGAATCTGTAGAAGAATTGTGGCGCTTGCAGAAACTCGTAGAAGAGATTCGTACAATTAAAAGCGTTGCACTTTGAGGGTTTCTATAAAGAAATAGTGAAGGGAGTAGCAAACCTTTATGGAGACTGTTTAGTAAATGTAAGGTCTGTAGTGGATCAGCTGGAGGAGAACTCTGAAAAGACTGCGTGTATGGTGGAAGTTCTAACGTTCGCGAGTTCTATGGTAAAGTGTGACATGGAAGTGGAAGCATTGAGTCGTCAGCTGCTAGTGTAGTCATGTGGATGTGTTATAGAGAGGCTGCTCGGCCAGCTGCAAGAGACGTACTTAGTGCGGTTGAATGATTAGTGAGTTCGTTAGAGCATTTAGCTTTCGACGCGTCGCACGAAGTTGTATATGGGTTAGAACGTTGTGGATTCAGTGACGAAGAGTTGTATAAAAAAGAAAAACAGTACAAAAATGGTGTAGCTGTTGGTCGACTATTTTTAGACGGAGCCATAAATGATGGCCTCTTTGTAGATTAATGGATAGTCTTGGCCTTGAGTGGCATATGTGTGAAGTAAAAACCTTTATAGAGAGGAAGAAAAATGAAGAAGAGCGTGCAGTTTGACGACTCGAAGAATCAGGTGTACAATCTGCATACGTGGGCGTACGCGTATCTAGAAACTCGGAGAGGACTGTGGGAACGAGAAGGTGTGGATAGGTTGGATACTTACTATGGATGAAGTACTGCGAAACGTCTTGTGCGTTGAACATAGGCAGACAATTTATGTAGAACGCTTTTCCACTAGTATGTAGATGTTTAATCCGTGTAGTAACACTGTATATTGTATGCAAATAAAAAACACAATAAAAATTAAAAAGTTGTTTTATTCCATTATGTAGTGATTATAAATATGATACACGTTAGATAAAAGCGCAATAACAAATCAGTTTGGAATGATATAAACAAGCGGGTTGTGATGGGGCTGAGAGCCGGTCTTTCTTCCACTTCGATGATTGGGATGGTAGTAAAGCGGCGTAGAAAAGTTGCCTTTTCTCGACCTTTCACATATACTTCGGTGACACCCTGCAGAAGACGTCGCAAGATTGCAGGAAACATGTATGCTGGAGTAAACCCCTCATTCCAGTCGATGCAATGGTGATTAGTTATTACCAAGTGGGCTTGTTGTTGTAAATGAGGAGTTAAAGGAGTGAAGGCAAACGGCGACTTAAAGACGTAGTGAGATACTGAGGTACCGTCGTAGGAGGCCAACTCTTTTGGGCTAAAGTGCTTATCGGACGTCTTGAAGCCTTGAATGTCGATAATGGTCTTCATCGTATTAGGTAGAGGGAGCACGGTCTAGTTAGGTTAAAAGTCGAGATGCAACTGAAGTGTTCTGGTAAATTACAGTTGCTTAACTGCTTTTGACAATGCGTTGTAAGTAAAAACCCGATCGTTAAGAACGAGGCAATTCGCGGTTGTGTTGGCTGGCACGTTAGAGGAAGTTTCAAATTCAACACGAAAAACGACAGCGTTTGCATGAAGGTAGTCTTTTTGATGGGAACAATCGATCACAACAACGGGTGCTTTGTCTACAAAGTAATGGCGGAAGAAGAAGGGCCCAACGATTTTCAATCCCTGTAAGTTCCAGCATCCCATATTCATGTACCGTTTTCGTTGCTTTCTGCGCCTTAAAAATTTTCAGGTTCTGACGTATTATTGCTGATTATTGTTAATTCTAATTAGGTGCTTGATAATACTTAAGTTGACTTAAATTCTGATTGGATATTATTTTAAATGTAAAAACGTCTAAACTATATTTACCATTTTATTTTATTAGTTAATTATAATAATATAAAATATGAAAATATGCTGTTGGTTTAATTTTAATTAAAATCTAAAAGAAAACTAGAAGCGTATACCTAACCTAAAAAAATAACCTTGTATGGCAACTGTAAATGTCAATTAATTGTCAAACTATGGAGGCTGATTTGACTAGGAATTTTTTAATATACCACACAGACGGCATTGATGACCAGGGCTCTTCTTTCGTCGGATGCATAGTACACCATGGGTAAATCTTTGATTTTTTTCTTTGGTTGGCACTGTTTATGTTGGTGGCACTGTGAGACTACTATGTCAAATTCAAGGTTAGCAGGTTAGATTTTCCGTCAGTTTTGACACAGACTGACGCAAAACATAACCTGATAATCTCGAATTTAAGGCACTGTAAGTCTATGTCAAATTCGAGGTTAGAAAGTTAGATTTTGCGTCAGTCTGTTCAAAACTGACCGAAAACCTAAGCTGATAACCTCGAATTTGACATAGACTTACAGTGCCACCAAAATTGACAGCAGGGTAACCAACATTAACAGTGCCAGCCTAAGAAAAAAAATCACAACCATTTACCCATACTTTTTTTATGAATTTGTAGCAACTGAGTGAAAAAAGGAACTTTCAAAACGTGTTAACACGTAGGTTTTTTTGCATAGTGATCCTTGCAAGCGGAAAGTGAAAAAGAATCTCAGTCATTGATATTTCCAGCAACCCGAAAAACAGTGTTGCGCTCTCACGGAAAAATGTGAACTATTTTTCAGAAATGTCAATCAGCTAGTTGGATTTGTAATGTGATTTCTGACTGTTTTCAGTGTGTTTAGCATCAGCCCTTCAGATTTTATTATGCTTTTTTGTGCAAACAACATATAGCAAAGTGTTTTAAGCTGAAACCAAGTGCAAATTTGAGAACTGAGTAAATATTTGTTAGGGCATTTTTATATTCTATAAATTATTTGACTTTTTTGGAGTGGTTATTCTGATCCCGCGTGTATATAGGTTTTCCAGTCATATTTGTACGTGTGCTAGTTCATCAAATGGTGTTCAGGCAGTTGGTGATTCAAAATTTCAAGCAACTGTATCGGCCATTTTAATCTTCTCGTTCATAATTATTTGCCTTGGTTTATTTGGAATTTTAAAGATTTCGCACACAGTTTATTCAGAATTTTAGAGATTTCGAACACAGCTTTGTTCTAGAAAGTTCGTCGAGCGGTTGTTTCTCGACCCGTAATTGGTCACAGCTGCACGTCGCAAGACAGCGCTTATGGCGGGAAAACTTGACGTTGCGTCAATTTTGGGGGTCAGTTGTTTTCCGGCTGGGGTTACAGGCGCTTCTTCGAGAGCGTGGTTTTGGTGCCGTCCGCGCTTTAAGACGTGGGTGGCCGGTGTTGTAGGTGCTGTTACAGCAGTGTTTTGTTCGTGGAGTTCTGAAAGGACCGTAAGGTTGAAAAGTTGTGCTTTGGGTGCGTGAGTGCTTCTGTCGTGCCGATGGCCGCCGCCGCTTGTTGCTGTTCGTAAGCCTGGAAGGCGTATTCGTCCAACACATGTTGGGATTCTTTTTTGTTCGAGCGTGCGCACTTCAGGCCTAGCAAATTTCGTCATTGCCCAAGTGGGCCCTACAGTTTTTTCCCTGATGATAACGGGGGATTCTCTGGAGAGCGTGCCACTCACATCTTCAAGCCACGGCTCATATGACTCTAGCGATGAGCACCCCGTTTCCTGTCAATTGTTACGATACTTTTGGAGTGTCCCCCGTAGCATTGAACTTTCGCTAGCTGAATTTTTGAACTTGAATATTTATGGTTGGCTTTTGTCAATTTTTGCATGCTTTAAACTAGGTATAATTAGCTGTATCTTATTTTTAATTATTTTCCTATAATTATCAAGCAGTTTGGTAAGCAACTCTTCGAATAATTACCCATATTCTACTAATTAAATTTATTTTGGTCATATTCCTACAGATATTTGTATATGGCGCTTAGGCAACCCCTGTTACAAATTATTCTGCACTATTCTATTTGTTGCTAGATAAAGGATATCACTTCTTGCAGTCAAATTTTTCAGGCTGTTTTTTTCGCATCTTCTGGCCCAAAAATTTTGGAAAGTTTTGATAACTGGTAGCTGGTGGAATTTTTGAGGTCTTTCCCATTTTAAACTTGGTGCAGGCTGCTAGTGCCTCGGCCGTGTGCTTAAATTTTTGAGCTAATTAGTATAGCTCAGCTCCGTTTTGATTTTTCGGAGGATCTGGAAAAGCACATGTGCCCTTAAGACGTTCGTATTTGATTTGGTTATACGTACGTCCTTCGCAACTGCGGATTCGTCTGAGGCCAGCATTGCTTCTGCCCTTTCTTCTGGCTCAATTCCAGCGTGAGGTAAGATAAGGCCAGTTTATTCTTATTCGGGACTTATTTGGGCGTTGTGCGTTATAGCCATTTACTGTGGGACTGGATTTACTGGTTGCATTTACTGTCGGACACCATTCCCTGTGGGATTCGATTTGCTGTGGATTTCGATTTACTGTGGGATGCCATTTCCTGTCGGCTACGATCTTGGGAGAGTTCGGACGCTTCCTGCGAGAGGTTGAACTCCCCCCTGAAGAGGCTTAGCACTCCTTGTTCGGCCGCACTCTGCGGGCATCCAAACCGTCGATTTGCGCCCCTGAAACCATCGAATTGTCAAGGAGCTCTACAAATTCCCGGGGAGCTACGCTGGAGAGTGTAGCACCGCACTCACCTGTGATACAATCACCGCCTCCTAGGTCCGCTGGGCCTCCCGCTATGTCTGCCGAAACCTTCATCGCTTCTGCCGTCCTCGGCCCTCCGCAATCCACAGGTCAGGAGCTGACATGTTTTTACTACAGGCAAGAACTTTGTGTAAGGTCCGGCACAAGGAATTGGATCTGAGTCTAGGACCTGGCGCCCACTTCTTTCTTTTTTTTGTAGTCTCTTTCAGCATAGCTGGAACCCTGCGACCCTCGCGGCGAGCTAGCCCAATTAGGCCGATAGTTACCAGCCGGCAAAATAACTAATATAACTTTCGCCAAAAGGTAAGGCCGACCGTCTATCTTCCCTTACACAATCGGCTTTCAAGCGAAGCCGTTAATTAAGGTAGAGTGTTGTATTTGAATTTATAATTAATCATACATTGTCACAGGCCCGTGGGCGGATTGTATTTAAATTTAAATTAGTCATACATTGTCGTAGACTCGCAAGCGACTTGCGTTTGAATTTATAATTAGGCATACATTGTCACGGGGCCGCAGGCGGCTTGTATTTGAATTTAAATTGGTCATACATTGTCGCAGCCCCGCAGGCGGCTTGCATTTTAATTTATAATTAATCATACATTGTCGCAGGCCCGCAGGCGGCTTGTATTTAAATTTAAATTAGTCATACATTGTCACAGGCCCGCAGACGACTATCCGCCACGTTTAAATTAGTCATACATTGTCGCAGGCCACCAGGCGGCTTGTATTTGAATTCAAAATTAGTCATTAGAGATAAAGCGTCCCAAGCTGGGTATAGTTTAGCCCGTATATTATGATACGATATGTTCTCATGGTGTGTAACGATTTTATTCACATGTGCGAAGATCAATAGATCGGTTATTGAAAGATGTCCTATGATTTCTCCACGTGTTTGTGCATGCTTATTTTCAGGGTATACTATTTATACACTGTGTCCGATTTTATGTGAAGTGGAGCTTGAAAGCAGTTTAGAAACATCACAGGTAGGTCAGTGAACTTGTCGCTACATGTGTTGAGAGTCGTTGGCTATATACTAAAATCCTACCCCGTTTGGCTTTCGAGTTTCGGTAAGTGTGGGTCTCAAGTTTGAATCTCGTGGCGCCCATTTATTTTGCAATACCCTATACATACCGTCACGCTTGTCCTGTGGTGTACCGTTTCTAGGACCACGCCCATCTCCCTGAGCGTATCAAGCCGTGGCCTTTAGTCTGTTTTGTGAGATTTCCATGGTAAGTGATGACAGTTCCCAGACTTGTTGAAGCAAGGGCACTCCCATATCCTAGAGTGTTTTTAAAATCATTTGATACCGTAACATATTGTTAATATAAAATCATTAAAAAAGTAAAAATAAGAAAAAAGTGGTACTTCCAATACAATTTTTTGACAAAAAAAACGAGTAATTTGATCACTATACAAAAAAATAGATAAAAATAAAAGTGCAGTCTATCCTTTTTTCAACTCAGAGCAGGCTGTGACTTCTAATATTTTTTACAGTGTACTAACATATCCTTACAAATATTACTAACGTCGCTTTTGACAGCTGGTTGAACACTGCAAACGTTATTACAAGATTTTGTAAAATATACCTTAAAAATGCCAAAAAGCTAACAAAATAAACTAAGCTTTAACTTTTTTGGCTTTTTTGGGAGTATATTTCACAAAATCTTGTAATAAGTCTGCTCTGAGTCATGCTGAAAAAAGATAGCCTGTAACTACAATTCTTACGTGAGGAACCCAACAAACAATTAATTATTTGAAATGAGTTTTGTAAACAGATTATGTGAACGAAATTATGAACTGACTGTATTTTCCATAGTCACTCTTAATTTTTGTTGTAGCACTATATTTTTTGGACCGAAAACGTGTAGCTTTTTAACAGATATGAGAAAATATTTAATTTTTAATTTAAACTTCCCCTACAACTGGAAATCCAGTTTAACCAACTTAAAGACATCACAAGTACCTACTGTTTGTTGTTGATGTTGTCATACCAACAAAATAACAAAAAAAAGAGCTGCCGATCAAATTTTAATTTTACAATTTATAATAGATCAAACAGCGGCTACCATTACACACAAGAATGAAAGTCGAAGAAGTCAAAAGCACGGTAAAAACCCAGCGAATTAGTGCCCACAGCCACATAAAGGGCTTAGGATTAGATGAGAATGGAATTCCAATTCAAATGGCAGCAGGTTTGGTTGGACAAGAACAGGCTAGAGAGGTTAGAATCATGCTTTTCGCATTTAAAGCTTCAAATACTTTTAATTTGTTTGACACCCTCATAATGCCATTTGGTAGGCCGCAGGTATCGTAGTGGATATGATTAAAAGTAAAAAGATGGCAGGACGGGCTATTCTACTAGCAGGGCCACCTGGAACGGGCAAAACAGCTATCGCCTTAGCAATAGCACAGGAGCTGGGAAACAAAGTTCCATTTTGTCCCATGGTTGGATCAGAAGTCTACAGTTCTGAAATTAAAAAAACTGAAGTTCTCATGGAGAATTTCAGGAGAGCAATTGGTTTGCGCATACGTGAAACTAAGGAAGTTTACGAGGGTGAAGTCACGGAGCTCACTCCGGTCGAAACTGAAAATCCAGCAGGAGGTAGTTTTTTATGGCACTTGCATGTTCGTTTCTATAAAGGCTGAATTTTAGGTTACGGAAAAACGGTCAATCATGTTATTATTGGTCTACGAACTGCGAAAGGCAGCAAACAATTGAAGTTAGATCCGAGTATATATGAAGCTCTTCAGAAGGAAAAGGTGGAAGTAGGAGATGTTATTTATATCGAAGCTAATAGTGGCGCTGTAAAACGACAGGGGCGATCCGATGCATTTGCAACGGAATTTGATTTAGAAGCTGAAGAATATGTGCCGCTTCCTAAGGGTGATGTGCATAAAAAGAAAGAGGTTGTACAAGTAAGTAATGTTTCAACTACTTTTTTTAAATGAAGTGATATACCTATAAGCACAGAGTAGGCATTTCTAAATATTAAATTCTGTACATAGAGATGTTTTTCATTATTTTAAGCATAGCTATGAAAATTTTCAATTTCTGTGAAATTCTATTCATTTCATCAAAATATTTGTACACGATTTCAAAATTTTGAAGAACTTGTAACAGCTATGGTGCTAACACATTGCACAGAATTGCTTTAACTTTTATGAAATTCTATTAAGTTCATAGTTATCTTAGTCACTTAACAACAGGCTAAATAAATTATTTGATTAGTGCTAAAATGTTTTTCGTTTATTTAGGATGTAACATTACACGACTTAGACGCAGCAAATGCTAAGCCGCAAGGAGGACAGGATGTGTTATCTATGATGGGACAGTTGTTAAAACCAAAGAAGACTGAAATCACAGATAAATTACGTCGAGAAATTAACAAAGTTGTCGACAAATACATCGATCAAGGCATTGCAGAACTTGTACCAGGCGTTTTGTTTATCGACGAAGTTCATATGTTGGACATAGAAACATTTACATATCTCCACAGGGCTCTTGAGAGTGCCATTGCGCCAATTGTAATATTTGCAACGAATCGTGGTCGTTGTGTTATTCGTGGCACTGATGATATTGTCTCTCCTCATGGAATTCCACTGGACTTGCTAGATCGACTAGTTATAATCCGCACTCTTCCATATTCTAGGCCTGAATTAGAACAAATACTACGGCTCAGGGTTATTACCGAAGGGTTGGAAATTGATACAGATGCCCTTGCAGGCTTAGGAGATGTAGGAGCAAGAGCAACACTACGCTATGCTGTCCAGTTACTTACACCTGCTTCCTTGACGGCAAAAACAAATGGCAGAAATAATATTACAAAAGCAGATATTGAAGAAGTTAGTACATTGTTTTTGGACGCTAAGTCATCGGCTAAAATTTTGACTCAAAATAAGGATAAGTATATGTTATAAGTTTTATTTTACTGCAATGATCTCTAATATTATATTCCAAATATTTCTAAACTATGTATTACATGATTGATTATTAGTTTTGAAAAGTTAATTATGTTTAGCTAATTTTAGTAGATTTCTGCAGCCATGAATGATTATGTATAATTTACACGTTTAATAATAAAACTTTTACAAAATTGAAAATTTTTGAGAAAGGCCCTTGTAAGAGTGTAAATAAACAAATGAGATACTATAGCTATCTGTGTGTAATATAGTAATTTACATTCATCATCATTGCCATCTTTTAATTTTGGTTAAGGATAATTCACATTGGCGTTAACTAGGATTTTTGCGGGGGGGCGGGGAACCAATCATTGAGCGTGTTCAGGGGACACAACAGTTGATTTAAACCACAAACATGTTTTTGGTGTGGTCGAAGTAAACATCGTAAAAGCGCCTGAACTGGTAGCGTTTAGCGATGCACATTCACGTGGCGACCTCTAGTGGTGACATAATATAATTTGGCCAAGTAAGGTTATGTTATGTGTCCCTGGTATTGAAAATAAACAAAAACTGAACAAATGAATATGTTATTAAACGAAGTATTTGAAGATAGTATAAACTGGAACGCTTTTCAGATCTTTGAGTTAATAAATGTTTAATTCACATGGGGTATATATGTTTTTATTCAATTTTGACGAAATTTTGAATAAAAAATTTTAAAATATTCATATTAAGATATAAATTTGCCCATTCATCGTCGATTTGATCTAAATTTTAGTAATTATATATTACACACTACAAAGAGAAAGAATAATTGAATGTAAATATTTGTAGAAATAATAAAAATGTGTTGTTCTTCGTTGAAACACATTTTTAATTCTCTAGTGAATTAAACTTTTTTAATTCTCTAGTGAATTAAAACACTTTTATTTCACTTGTAAATCGTAGACTGCTTATGAAGGTTGTTACGGAGTTAATAATGTCAATTTAAACTGTCAAAATTTAATAAAAACAATTAACTTGGGGTTACTCAGGTTTTGAGTGTTTTAATTTTTATAAACAGCACGCGAAATGACTCAGTCGCGTTCAAAACAGTTGCAAAATTTTAGGTTAGAATACTTTGTTTACTAAAGTCAACACAGAATTTTTCTGGTGTCAATGTTAAGCAACAGATGGAACTAACCAAAACTCAACAAGAACCGTTCAGTGGAACCAACAAGTCACCATACTCAACTGGTGTGTCACCTGAACGCGCCCATTAACAATACCTATACCTATGAAGACATGAATTTGCTGCTAGAATCGAATATTACATGAGAAGGTGCCAATTATGTGGTGCAAATAAAAAATAAAAATACAGTTTTTGAAAGAAAAATAACTTTATTTATTAAAACAACACATTTGTGTATCTAGGTGAGCTTTAGTTTTCTGTTTTTTTTTTACAAAACTTATTTAAAACATTTTGTGCCGAGACTTTCAATTTTACGAGACTGTTTTCAATGTTTAAAATGGCCAAATTGCAAAACCTATCTTGTATCATTGTAGCACGGAGCCAGGTTTCAATTCGGCGCATTGTCGAGAAGCTTCGTTCGCAGTCAGCCGAGCTAATTGGAATGGTCATGGCTACTTGAAGCAATTTATAAAAATTCGGACAATAATCTTTATTTATCACTAATTTTAAATTTTGGATATTTATTTCTTTATTTTTGTTATGAAATAGATATTTATGCATTAACCCGGCAGTGCACGGGTCACGGTCAAAATGACCGGGTTTTTAGTTTTTGCCTTATTGTTAAAAAAATCAAATGTAAACAGTGTCTAATATTTTAGGTATACCTCCCTTGATCGTTGGTTGGCACGACTGATAGCATACGTTTTTTTCGGTTTGATTGTTTGTACAAAGTTGGCTCATTACTTACAAAGTGACAGAGCACGGTCGATTCGACCGGGTTCATGCACTTATGTACGTAGCACTAGGCACTAGGAACACACGAATGTTTTGTGTACCAACTGCGCGGAGGGCACAAATTATGAAGATATTGAATAATTTCTATTCACAATGCATTAAATGTTACAATTTTTGTGGTATTCTTTTGAAAATCAAATTTTTTTCGTTTGTTTTCTTATATCCCGAAGTTTCTTGTGTAGAAATAATTGTTTAGGTTTTTTATACTTAGCTTTTTTAAATGTTCACTTGTCATTACATTTTTGTGGTAACTTGGTATTACTATTATTTCAATCCTAAAAATCGATATTTGAATGACTTAAGGTCATCATATTTGAAAGCAAACGTTTTTGAGCGAAAAAATACACACCATCATTTTGACCGTGTTTGTGCACTAGTGTTCGGCAGTTTCACCCATGTACCGCCGGGTTAAGGGAGATATGAATATGTTTTTTCCCTGAGGTTGACATCTGTAAGTCAACCGAGGGTAAAAAACATGAATATCTCCCGTAGTGCATACAATATTTTATCTACGACCACTACTAAAAGTAGGCTTTTTAACACTCGCTTGTTTCACTAAAAGTGACGTTTTATAGTTTACCGTGTTTAAAGAAATCAGCTGTTTACTTTTAGCACATGTGCTAAAAGTGACGCGAGGTTCAAAACTACAATTTCGAACTGCAGGTGAAGTTGTAAAACTATTCTAGTTGCTTCTTGCGTTACAGGTAAAGCGCTTTTGAAATAATTAAAGCGTTATGTAATGAATACAGTCATATGTGGAGTATCAATAATTACATTTCGTACAACACACCTTGACAGCACGGGCGTGGCCAAACAATCGCCAGCGGCGTAGCCTACTATACATTATGACGCAGCGTCGCAGATGCGAACCTTTCTTAAATCGATATTTATGGATTAATAACGGTAAAATTAAGGTCGTAGATAAAATATTGTATGCAACGCGTGCTAAAAGTCGTTTATGCGCGAGACATGTTATGAAACTCAGCCTTCGCTTCGTTTCATAATTTTCATGTCTCGCGCATAAAAGTCGACTTTTAGCACTTGTTGCATAAATAGCTATTATTTACTAGCATATTAGTAACAATAGTATGAAATTTCAAAATGTCATAATGACATTTAAAATTAGAATATTTAAGTAACATCAAGGGTTGCCTCAATGTATGGTTGCTAAGACATGGTCTATAGTTGCATGGTTACCGAGAGTTTGAGGGAGAAAAAAATTGACAGGTCCCTTGGGAGTTATGAGTAGCTTTTCATATTTTGTTTTTATGACGAAAATGTACAATAACACGGTACTAGTAAATAAAATGCTTTTTTCTGCGATCTTGTCAAAATGACAACTTTTTGCACAGTTTCTAGTGTCAAAAGTGATGTTTGTAGCACTCTTAATATTAGCGCTGGAATTACGTCTTTTTAACACATTGCCATTGGAGGCGTGTTTTAATAATTTATTAAAACACGCTTTACCACAAATTTGAATGTCAACATAACCTAACATGTCTAACACAATGTGATGGAAAAAGTGTCACCGAACTAAGTGTTTATATTTCTGTTACGATCGTAGAAAAAATAGCGTATGCTACACGTGTATAAGTGCTTTTAAACTCGTCGCACGTGCTTTAAAGGCGTACTTGTACACTAGTATCTTCTTCTTATCAGCTTCCTCCATTACCGTTAGGTGTCGAGGCTAGTTTTGTTCCACAAATTGTCTTCCATTCCTTCCTGTTCTTAGCCTTGTTTCTAGCTTCGTTCCAGCTATATCCTCTTGTGGCAAGTGTTTGGGCTACTTCTTGGTTTCAGGTTTTCTTCGGCCTTCCTCTGTTTTTCTTCTTATCCCATCCTGCCTCCCATATTTCTTTTACTAAATTGTCGTCTTTCATCCTTGCCAGATGTCTAAACCAGTTGTTTTTCATAGATTTTGTCGACTATCGCACTAGTATCATAATATTTATTTATTTATTTTATTATACGGCAGCAGCAAAGCTGATAATGCGTACATCTACAATCATATTTCATTCACAGTTATTTCAGTTTTTCATCACATGTATTTCATATAACAGTCACAGTCATATCACTCGGTTGTTCAGATCAACTATTTGATTTCCAAACTGGCTCGATCCAATTTTCTCTTGAATGGCATGACATTTGTTGCGTACACATGGCTTTGTGGCCAGGCGTTCCAGGCATTCACGACTCTATTTACAATAAAGTGCGAGCGATGGTTGGTCCGCACTCTCTCGGAGTGCAACATCCGGTCGACTGGTAAAGAAGTCCTCAAAGTCCAATATGTCGTATTCTCCATTGAGAATTTTAAAGGTATCAATCAGGTCTCCACTCTCCCTTCTGCACGCCAGTGATGTGAGGTCCAATTGCTGACATCTATCCTCGTACTCCATATTCCTCAATCCGAGTGGCAGTTTGGTTATTCTTCTCTGCAGTTTTTCCAAATGCTCGATGCCCTTTTTATAGTAAGGTGACCATGCGACATTGGCATACTCCACGTTTGGCCTCACATAGGTCGTATAGACCTGTTTGACTAGCAGAACATCTAGGTCAAGGAAGGCTTTCCGGATCAGGTAGGCGGAGGTGTTCGCCTTCTCGGTGATGGCAGTGACTTGTTTTTCCCATTTGAGATCATGTGATGTGATCACCCCCAGGTCCACCTGTGACTCGGTTCGCTCAACCAACTCCTGTTGAATGTAGTAGGGGAGTTTAGGGTTTCTCTTTCCAAGATGGAGAACTCTACATTTGGAGCTATTAAGGGGGAGCAACCATTTCCAAGACCATGCCTCTACTCGCGCCAAGTCTTTTTGTAGGTCGTTGTAGGAGGTCATTGGATTCGCAAAGATTTTTGTATCATCTGCGAAGCAGTTCCAGTGCGATCTGATATATAAGCCGAGGTCGCTGGTGTATAGGATGAACAGTATCGGACCTAATACCGATCTCTGTGGGACTCCGCTGGTGACTGGTTTCGGGGCTGACAGCGCATCTCCAATCTGGACGCGGAAGGACCTCCTCGACAAGTATTCCCTCAGCCACACCAGCAGCTTGCCTCCAATACCCAGTACCGACAGCTTCCACAGCAGGCGTTCATGTGGAACCTTATCGAAGGCTTTGGAATAATCAAGGTAAACAACATCTACAGGGTTGCCCGCATCCAAGGGCTTTGTCCAGTGGTCGAGTGAGCTCAGCAAGTTGGTTGTAGTGGATCTGCGATTCATAAACCCATGTTGTTGGCTGGGAATTATGTTCTTTCTCGCTGAGAAATCTCGAATCATACTAACGATAACTCGTTCCATGACTTTCCCCACTGTGCTAGTGAGGCTAATCGGTCGATAGTTTGTGGCGAGTTGTTTGTCGCCTTTCTTGAAGATGGGCGTCACCATAGCACTCTTCCATATTAACGGAATCTTCCCTTGGTCCATGGACCATTGGAACAGCCGTTTCAGGGTATGTGCAAGATGCAATGCACAGTTTTTAAGGAAGGTTGTTGGGATACCATCTGGTCCGGCGGCTGAATTAGCGTTCAAACTACTGAGAATCTGGGCGATTTCAATGTGGTAGAACTTGACGTCCTCTAGTATGTCTTCAGTCGCAACGTCATCTTCGGTGCCATCTCCAGAGTCCAGCTCCGGTTCGATCGTATAGACGTTCTGGAATTCCCTTGCAAAGGTTTCTGCGATTCTCATTGGTTCCGAGATACTCTCTCCTTCGTTAAATAATTTCAAATGGAAGAATGACATTAGTATATGTTAATATGTTTTACTATAGTTTCATTGTAATTAACAGTAATTTCGAGTCTTGAACACAATTAATTATAAAACAATGAAGTAACATTAGTTTTCGTTTTTATCATTGGAGTGAGCAATCTCCATGTCTGAAATTATATCATTTCCAAAGAAACAAAGCAATGTTATTCCTTTGGAAAAAATCTCTGCAAAACAATTAAATTTCAATAGTACTCAATCAGTGAGGAACTTTTTAAGACCTTTACACCACTGTAACTTTTTTATTATTGGTTATTCATCAAATGTTTGTTAATAAAAAATTGTTACTTTAGTCCCATCTATCTACTCTAAAAATCTCCTCCTTACGTCATAAGTCACCCTGTTTTTGGTCTTCTCTAGCTACCCTTTCAGTCTCCTCCAAACATTATGAAACACTCTGTATGCAGGTTGCCTAAAATTGTATGGAACATGGCAATAATTACTTTGGTTGCTAGGCAACAAATAGCTATTGTATTTTCTATTTCAGTTACTCTTATGGCAAATAGTATTTGAATTTTTTTTCAACTCATGGAATTGCCATGTTCCGTACAATTTTAAGCAACCTATATAATTATGACCCCATCGATATAATCCAGTAGAAACGCAAACCAGGATGATCCATAAATTGCGAGACCTGTATGAAGACCAATACATAGTGGCTTCGATAGAAGCATAAAGACTGGAGTTGGATAGGTCACATTATAAATACAAAGGAAGCAAGAGCTCCAAAAATAGGGAATCAGTATACTGAAAGGTACAAGAAAGAGAGGCAAACATCAGAAAAGGTAGCCTGATGATTTAATAGATGTTGAAAGTTAAAAGGTGGAGAATGAAGGCTTGGATAGAGCAAATAAAAAAGTTATTGGGCAGATCAACATCTTATATAGAAAGAAGTTGTTTCTACATATAGTATTCCAACCAAAAATTGGAAAGTTATTTAAAATCCAGTACACCATGAAAAGTGTAAGTCATGTCTAAGTTGGTTTCATACAATTAGTAAATAATATTCTAATGTCAATCAGCTTTCAAATAATGACAGTTCATCTACAAATGGTACATGTAACTGTTTTGTTAAGGCATTGTAACATTGTGCATGATTTAAGTAGGTACTAGTTGAGTTTTTAAAACCGTATAGTAGCATAGAAAATTTTGAAAAACGTATATATCTTCCAAACTTCCCAATGCATCTGTCAAATTTGAAGGTTATTACCGAAGTGTCACTGAATGACAATCAAACAGTAATTTTATGAATTAAATTACGAAGTGACTTACTGTTTTCAATGCTGGCCTGATTTTAAATAGCTTTCCAATTTGTGGTTGGAATACTATACCTACTTCTTCATCAGCAAACGCTAAACATTGATGTGGTCCTTTGAGTATGTTAATATTTCTTTCAATATCACTTCTCCTGATTACTTCTTCTAGTATTAGATTAAATAACGTACTGGACATTGGGTCTCCTTGTTTTAGCCCTCTGTATGTTGGGAATTGTTTTGTTTCTATATTTCCCGTTTTTACTTTACTCATTGTTTCTTTTAGTGTTAGCTTTACTAGAATTTGCAGTTTCTTGGGGCAGTTTATTTGTTTTAATACTTCTATTATCTTGCTTCTTTTAACTGTATCATAGGCTTGTCGAAAGTCAATGAAGAGCGCATAAATTTTGATATTTTTATTCCAACATTTTTCTTGTATTTGTTTAATAGTGAAGATTTGGTCTATTGTAGATCTATTTGACCTAAATCCACATTGATATTCCCGTAGATGTTGGTCTGTTATTTTTAATTTCTGGTTTATTATTTTTGCCAATACTTTGTATACTACATTTTGTAAACTTATTGGTGTGTATTTCTCGCATTTCCCTGGTTTTCCTTTTTTATAGATTGGTATTATTACTGATTCTTTCCAATCATCCGGTATTTCTTCTTTCTGCTATATCTTCACTATTAACTTGTAGATTTTTTCCGTTAGTGCTGCTCCTCCATATTTCAAATACTCATTGTATATTCCATCACTTCCTGCTGCTTTGTTGTTTTTTAGTTCCGCTATTATTTTTTCCACTTCTTCTAGCTTTGGGACATTTTGATTCTCTTCCATTTCTTTTTCCCATTCCACTTCATCTTTGAACATTTGTTCGTAATATTCAACCCATAGTTCCTTGATTTCATTCTTATTTGCTATTTTGTGTCCTTGTTTTTCCATGGTTATTTGTTGGTGGTTTTTCTTTTTCATTTCTCTCGTTTCCGCATATAACAATTTTAATTTATTTTGCTTGAAGTTCTCTTCTATCTCTTCAATTTGTAAATTTTCATATTGTCATTTTTTATTTCTAATTATACTCTTTGTTGATCTTCTACTTTCTTTATATTTATCTTTATTTTCTTTTAAGTACTCCAATTTCGTTTTCCTTCTTTCTTCTATTGCTCTTGTACATTCATCGTTAAACCATCCGTTTTTCGCTTTTTTCACTTTCCTAAAGGTTTTTTCAGCTTGTTCCTTCATTAGTTTGCTTACTTCTCTCCATTCTTCATTAATGATCATTTCGTTATCTATCTCTTCTAATCCTTTATTTATTACTTCTATATATTTGTTTTTTATGTCTTTTTCTTTTAGGGATTATATGTTTAGCTTCCTTCTTCCTGGTCTGACATTCTTTACTTGGGTTATTTCTTCCTTTACTTATATTCTTACCATTATGTGGTCGCTGCTTATATCCGCTCCTCTTTGGCTTCTTACATTTGCTACCTTGTTCGTATGCTTTGCCTCAATCAATACGTGATCAATCTGGTTTATGGTATGTCCGTCCGGACTGATCCAAGTTCCCTTATATATATATCTCTGTTTTGTAAGTATGTGGCTTGGACTAGTAGTTCTCTTTCTGCAGCGAAGTTCAGAAGTCTTCCTCCATTGTCATTGGTCTTGCATGTTTACTATATTTCCCTATTATACCTTTGTAACTTTTTTTCTTTTCCTAGTTTAGCGTTAAAGTCTCCCATTAACATTTTAACGTCGAATCTTGGGCAACTGAGAAGCCGCGTGGCGCTGTTGGGTAAGCGCCATACTTGCATTAAGCAAGTCCTCGGTTCGAATCCAGCGGGCGTCGGAATTTTTCCGCCTTGGCGATTGAATCGGGCTCGGTGAGACCATTCACAGTTGGGCACCAAATTAACTGTGCTCTATTCAGAATCACAGACCTAAGAGATAGAGTAACAAGGTCAACACATCACCAAGACACACACCTCATACAATGGTTGCTGCGCAAGCACCAAAGGCGCGATCCAACTCTGTATCCCGAATCCGGGGCAAGTTGATCATTGTACCGCCAGATGCCAGCGCATAAAGCACCAGCCTCGACACCGCAAGGTAAATGAGGTTACAGATAATACATACATCTTGGGCAACTGTCGTACACTCTCTCCATTTCTTCGTAAAATTGTTCTTTTTGTTCGTCACTGCTCTCCTCTGTTGGTGCATGTACGTTTATTATTATGATTTTTCTTTGTTTCCCTTTTAATCTTATGTAACTCAGTCTTTCATTTATTCCTTTTGCGCTTATAACTGTATCCTGTATTTGTTTGTGGATTAAGAATCCTGTTCCTAATTTATTTTCGTTTCCTCCGTAGTTAAGGAATATACAGTGTGTCCCAGATCGAGTGGGATTGCATGGGTAACTTTCTTATCTTTGAAGTTGGCGATTTGGTTAAATGGGCAATGTTTTTCAGTTTCATATGCTGATTTAAAATCAGTTTTAAAAAGTTCAAAATGTCGAACCAGTCAAGTTATTAAAAAAAAACTAAAAACTGTCATTTTCTTGTATGTCAAATATCTTTATAAATATAAGAGATACGAAAAAAAGTTTTATATAAAAGTCGCTATTTTCGATAAGACAAATTTAAAATTGGTGTCGAACAAAAATTCAAGATGGCTGCTTTTGAGGTACTCGTATCAACTTCCTTAAGTTAAATGGGCGCCATATTGGATTTTTAGGTTACTGAATAGAGTTTCTAATTCTCTTTTCAACGATGTAAGATAACGTATGATTGAATAAAAAATACCAGTAAAATTTATTGTTTTTACATTTTAATCAAGTAGGCTTGAACCACAAAACATCGTGACATTACTTTTTAAATGTATAATCAAGTAGGTAAGTAGTTATGATGAAAAACAATAACAAAGTTTATCACAATCTGTCAAAAAGCAGGTGCTTAAGCTAAAGTATTATCTAAAGTTATACGTATTACAAACTTTACAAATTATGGCGAATATTCCAATTACTGAAAGCTATGATATGTTTTGCACATTTATCAAGTGTTATAAAAATTCCTATCTTGCTGTCCAAACTTACTTAACTAATTTTCCGGAAAGAAAACAACCAAATATCAAACCGTTTAAAAGACTGGACAAGAATATGCAGCGGTATGGAAGTTTGAAAAAGCCCGTTAAAACTAGGGAAAACAATTTATTAGTAGAAGATCATAATTACAACAGTGAGTTAATAACAATGGCTTGTGTCGCGGCTAATCCAGGCATTTCAACTCGAGAAATAGAAGCACAGGTTGGTGTATCTAAATCAAAAACATGGCGAATTTTAAGAAGGCACAAGTTTCACCCCTACAAGTTGCGTATTGCCCAAACTTTACGACCAGAAGATTATAATCGCAGAGTAGCATTTTGTAGGTGGTTTATCCGCGAGAGTACTAGAAATAATAGTTTTACGAGTCGAGTATTATGGACAGATGAGTCTTACTTTTCTAACTGCGGAGTATTTAATCGATACAATGAACACTACTGGTCACAGGAAAATCCACATGTTTTAGTTCCACGTCGAAATCAAGTTCGATTCGGATTTAATGTATTTTGCGGCATAATGGGAAGTCATTTAATTGGACCTGTTATCTTCAATGGAACTTTAACTGCTCAACGTTATTTAGAAATTCTCCAAATATCCTTAGAAGAGTTCATAGATCTACCTTTGGCAGACAGAAATGGGTTATGGTACCAACAAGATGGCTGCCCAGCCCACAATTCAAGAAACGTGGTAGATTATTTAATTCACCGATTTGACAATAAGGTTATTGCCACCAATACTAATGTTCGATGGCCAGCCAGATCCGCTGATCTAACGCCTCTTGACTTTTTTCTGTGGGGTACGTTAAAGAATAAAGTATATGGAAGTAATTACAGCTACAATAATGTTCAGGAACTGCGCGAAGCAGTGCAAGAAGCGTGTGCTAGTATTAATCGAAATACGTTGCGTAAAGTAACCGGAAGTGTCGTCAAACGGTGTCAACTATGTTTAACTAACAATGGTCAGCATTTTGAACACTTCATGTGATTATTAGGATTAAGTTTTCTTTTTTTAAATGAATTTTGTTTGTTTGTTTGGATCCATTGAAGCCTACTTGATTAAAATGTAAAAACAATTAATTTTACTAGTATTTTTTATTCAATCATACGTTATCTTACATCGTTGAAAAGAGAATTAGAAACTCTATTCAGTAACCTAAAAATCCAATATGGCGCCCATTTAACTTAAGGAAGTTGATACGAGTACCTCAAAAGCAGCCATCTTGAATTTCTGTTCGACGCCAATTTTAAATTGGTCTCATCGAAAACAGCGACTTTTATATAAAACTTTTTTTCGTATCACTTATATTTACAAAGATATTTGACATACAAGAAAATGACAGTTTTTAGTTTTTTTTTAATAACTTTTGACTGGTTTGACATTTTGAACTTTTTCAAAGAGATTCTAAATCAGCATATAAAACTGCAAAACATTGCCCATTTAACCAAATCTCCAACTTCAATAATAAGAAAGTTACCCATGCAATCCCACTCGATCTGGGACACACTGCCTGTTCGTTTTCTGATTCTGCTTTTATATTTGTTTCCTGTAATGTCATTAATTGTACTTTGTATCTTTCAGCTTCTCTAATAAGATTCTTTAGTGCTCCTGGTGCTTTAATACCTTGTAGATTCCATGTTGCGAAATATATTTTATTTTTGTTATTCTAGCTTCTTTGTTTCTTCCTAATTTTTAGTTCTGTGGTTCTTATTCTGCATTTATATTTCTCTTTCTCGCTATTCCTTTTGAATTGTAAGCTTAGAAGTTCTTCTTTTGTATATGATATCGGTGTTTTCTTAAACTTGTTTACTTTTGCTGTTAATTTACTTAATTCTTTATATAACTCTTCTTTTTCTTTATCTATTTCTTTTTCTCTTTTTATTGTTTCTTCTCTAACTTTTTTTAATTCGGTTATATTTTCTTGCAACATTTTTTGGCTTTCTTGTAGTTCTCTTCTTATTTCTATTTGGTTTGTTAACATTTCAGTTTTTATTGTTTGCATTAGTTTTATCATCTCTTCTTTTTCCATTTTCCGGTTATTTATCTTAATTTTATTTATTTCGTCTTTTCTCCGTACATATATTCCTTTATATTGACGCGCGTGCGTATCCTCCTTTAGCTGCTTTTTAGTTCTTGACCTCGACGGGCGTGGCTATGTCATCTTTTATCACTTATTTTAATGGCTTACTTCTGTGTTTGTACTTTTTAATGCGTCTATAATTCTTTATTTCCTACTTACAGTTTGTGATTTTCTTTTCCTTCACTTCCACGTTATTCGCTTTACACTATTTTCACTTCTTTACCTTTACTGGTTTTTGCCACCCAATTATTAGCGCAATTTTCTTAGCGAGTCGGGACCGCGGGTGTCAGTTACTCTACGTCGCAACCCGACCCTATGTGCGTTCAGTTTATTTTACTTCATTCATTACTTTTCCTGGTTTATACCGCACTTCCCGTGTATGGGCTGATGACGTACTAATATTAACGAGAACAAAATATGAACTACAGAGAATAGCAAAAGCAATAATAAAAAATGCAAAAGAAGTAGGCCTCGTAATAAATGAACAAAAATCGCAATACATGGTGATGAGAGAAACGAAAGAAAAGGAGTCACTGCAAATTAACATCGAAAACAAAGTATACAATCTAAAACAAGAAGATAGTGCAATATACCTAGGTACGGAAATATCGTTCAATGGGAGATTAAGCGAAGAAATAAAACGGAGACTAATAATGGGATCTAAGTGTGTGGGAGTGTACAAAAAGCTATTGAGCTCAAAAGTTCTTTCAAGACCAATAAAAATTAAACTCTATAAAACAATTATAAGACCGATAGTCACATACGCAAGTGAGTGCTGGGTGATGACAAGACAAGAAGAGAGCAAAGTAGAAGCCTGGGAGAGGAAAATATTAAGATACATATATGGAGGAATAAACGAAGGGGGTATTTGGAGAAGAAGGTCAAATCAAAAATTAGAAGACCTCTACAAAGACGCTACAATAGTTAATTCATATTCTTATTTGGGTATTTCGCCACTCTGCAAATTAAAATATTAAATAACGAAAATATTAATAACGAACGTTTCGAGGGACAATCTGCCCTCGTTATCAACGAATAACAATTAAAACGAACAATAAACTTATCTTTTTTCACTGGAAGAAAAAACAACCAACCTCCAATGAAGTTTTTGACATTGACGTTTGTTGATATCTATACCTACTTGATCTCATCTTTAAGAATCGATAGCCAACTATTGTCTAAAAATATTGAGAAAGACGACACACATTTTTCTTCATTAAGTAAAATATATGCCGTTTCCTTAATTTTTCGCCTAGTTGACATCGATTCTTTAGACAAGATCTTTGTGTTGTGCCATTGTATTTTATGGTTTTCATCCTAAGCATGTTCTGCCAGCTTAGACTTATTGAATTGATACGTTTTCATCATATTTTTATGTTCTTTAACTGCTAAAGGTCTGGATGTTTCTCCGATATAATATTTCCCGCATTCACAGGGAATACTATATATACAATTCCTTGAATGTTGTTCTTCGTTGAACGGTTTAGTTTTTGTAAGAACTGACTGTAAGGTATTCATCGTTTTGAATACCGTCCTAACTTTGAATCTATTTCCAATTCGTCTAATTTTGTCAGATATGCCTGGAATATATGGTATAGTTCGAGTATTATATTTTTGAGTGTCATTCCTTTGTATGTGTGTGGCATTGCTTCGTGTATTGAAAATGTTCCGAACAAGAGTCTCTGGATAGCCATTATCTTGTAAAACATTAATAATACCTAAATTCTTTCTCTTTTTTGAAAATAGTTAAAATAATAAAACTAAACAGAATCGGTCACTTACACAGATTAGAAAGCAAAAGAACAGTTAAGGAAATATACAAATCAGAACCGAAAGGAAGGAACAAGCGTGGTAGACCAAGGCTAAGTTGGAGGAAAGAAGTAGAAGAAGATTTGAAGAAACTGCAAATAAAAGAATGGGAAACTGTTACACTAGATAGAAAAGCATGGAAAGAAATAGTTGAAAAAGCCAAGGGCCTTTAAGGCCTGTAGCGCTGTTGTATATATATATATATATACCTACTTCTTCAAAAAAGTGTTGCCATTTGCACTAATTTAAAATCGAAACTTTTGTAATTGTCTGCATTTAGAGGCCTAAAAGTGTTACTGTATTGCTTATAAAAAAATGTATGTGCACAAAAACTACAACTGAAATGATCGAACCTATTTTAATTAAATTTAATATTTGAGTACCTATATCCTACATTGAATCTAGCGGCAAATGAGAGACTTCTAAATATTGGTTACATAATTCTTAAGCCGGAAAGCTATCGAGCCGACACAATTATTTAAATTTTTTACTACAAAGGGAAATGAATCCTTTTAGTTTATTAGCAGACTTTTCATAAAAAACTTTGTTTAATTTCTATAAAAAAAATATCAATTTTTTCATTCAACTTCTCTTAACTATTATTGCAACTGTTGCTACATAGTTTAAATTTTTTGAAATAGTGTAGTTTTTTGGAATATGTGAAAAACTAATTTGCTTTCAACTTAGGGTTATGAAGACTAGTTTGCATCGCATTTCGGTACGCTAAGATAATGCAACTCAGCATATGTCTGCAAAAACTTTAAATTATGTACCATTCATTTGGAGTCCAGCTAGTCACTCGCCCTCCATACAGTCCAGATCTTGCCCCAGCGATTTTTTTTTGTTTTCACAGATTGCAAAAAGCATATGTGGTAAAAGATTTGCCACACAAATGCTGCGAAGAAAATAAATACTAATATATAGTAAAACAGATTTAATAAAACATTGTATATACAATATAAATCACAATAGTTATGAATAAATTACAAAATAGTTGGTCCTTTATCTTGTTTTGGCAAGTATGTAATACAAACATTTGTTAATACTGTTACAATTTAAATAATAAAATATACTGACTGGCATAAAATGCAACACATTTTATTGGCATATTATTAATTTGTATGAATGGTCAGACACAAAAATAATGTTTTCTTATAACTCGGAGAGGGATCAAGTTCGAGATCTCATTGGGATGGCCCATTCGTAACTATAATTAACTAGTGAATCACCCGAGCTACGCTTCGGTTCGCTAATTTGAGAGAGATTCGTTAATATAAATTTAAAAATTGATGCATCAGCCGGGAATCCAAACCGAGCCGTCCGCATGGCAGGCGAGCATTCTACCACTGACCCACGATGCTTCGTTGAATAAAGCGCTGCTATAATGGTATATGAACATAGTGAATCACCAGAGCTACGGTTTGGTGGGAAAGGGTACTACATGTCACAATCAAAAACACATACAATCTTACCAATTATACATGCAAAAATGTTGATAGATGAACATTGAAATTACACGATTTAATTGTTCTTATAAATTTGACGTTGAAATCGGCGCTGAAGAGTTCATTGTGAACGTACCAGATAAGCTGTTTCAACCGATCGTAATTTAATTTTACTTTACTTCTTCGTATCGTACTTTTTTTTGAAAATAAAAACTGGCCTACGATCTAAGCTTAAAAATTTGCTATGATACAACCTATAGGACAATCGCCACGCGATTATTGCTTATGAGTTTCTTGTCAGTTGCGTTGTCTCAGTGAGCGGACGGCCATAATATTAAATCCCCAAAAAACTGTGGTCAGTATTAATTGTCAAGTATGTATGTACTTACTAAACAATTGTGATGCCTATGTGATGGCGTCAATTACTTTTTAGAAATTTAAAAAGTGAAATCACGTGCTCAGAGAAAACAGATTTCATGAATACTAAATTACATAACAAGCTGTGAAAGTGGCGTATATCGTGCGAGTATATTTGAGAAACGAGGCAAAGCGTAGCGGAGCCAAGTGACTCAAAATACAAGCGTACGATACACTTTCAAGCGAGTTATGTATGCTATTTTTCCCAAGGCCAGAAAAAATACACATTTTTGCAACTTAATGAATGATGCTTCATTGTGACAACTGACAAGTCAGTAGATTATCCGTAATTTTTAGGTCAAAATGACATGCTTTCAGTAGTTTTTAGGTTAAAATGACATATTTAGCCCACTGTATAACTGATAATTGTGCATTTTTTCATAACAAACGTGTTAACGTCATTAACGACCGGGTAAATGTGTATGGGAGTGGGAAAAATATTTAAACAGTTTGGTGAGTGAAAAATTGTAAAGCGACTAGTTAAAGCATCGTAACGTATGTTATTTTTAACATCAACAGCGTTAATGTTTATTACAAAAAATATATTTAAAAAGAGAAACTGTGTAAAAATTTCTTAGTCCAAGTACGTTTAACCTGACATTTAATATAAAGAACAAACTTCACCTGAACAAGCAAAAGTGAAAAACATAAAAAGTCGTATTTTGTTTGAGCAAGCCTTTTTTATGTTTCATTCAAACATAACCCATATCTATTAATAGTGTCTCCATCGGTGTTCAGCAAAAGGAACAATAATTTTAATTACTTAAAACTGTCTTCAATGTTTTGTGCCAGTCAATACACTTTATTAAAATATTATTACAAAATAATTTTGTAAACGCTTTATTTCAGTAGGTAAACATATAAATATTATAAAAACATTGTATATTTGTATAGATAGTAGTACACACTCCTAAAGCATTTCTGTTGAAAAATGTCATGCCATTCACCATATTATTTTATTTTATTTATTATTCACAGATATTACCATAAGACTTTATCTCGATGGTTAAAAAATAAGCTATATTACAAAAATTTGGCATAACTTCACCTTCCTGTATCAGTGTGCAAGGTAGCCTTTTAGTTAGTATTGATAAGACACTTTTACATCAATAAAACTGCTACCGAAGTTGAGAATAGTCTTGGATTAGATAAAGATTGTTGTTAATTCTTAAAGGTTTCACTTAAGTGGACATATTTAAACAATCTATAAATTGTGAGATTCGAAATATGAAATTAATTAGCTGTAGCTTGTGGCGTATACCGCATTTAAAACAAAGCGTCAAGGACTCGATTTGTAAGGGTGTGTTTAAACAGAGCGTGTGAGTGATCGTGGGTCTCATTTAGTAAGGCAGTAATAAACCCTCCATATTATTAAATGAAATGTACTTGTGTTCGTAATTAAAAAAAAAACACAACCAACATGTATAATAAGCAATTGTTTTCTGTAATAATATCCCTATTAAAAGTAATGGGAAATTTGTTTCTAAAAACCCAAAAATATTAAACCGTTGAATGAAGCCTTGATACTTTCGGTTTAACACGGCATGTAGTGTTGCGCATTATTTAAGAAGTATGGTATTAGTTTATTTAAAGCATTTAAATAATAATAACTATTAATATTTAGTCTACCTTTAAATTTTAGCTTAAACATTCGTATGCTTGTGTAATGACCAGCCAATTGTCAGCTGCAAAAGTTATACATTTCCACTTTTATAATATAAATTCGAATTACTTATTGTTATTATTGATTTATACAGGATACCTAAAATATTTGTTAAAGTACTGTAGAATTAAGATTACTGCAGGTCGTGAAACAAGCTTTAATAATATTTGTAGTACACAGTCGTTCGGCATAACAAAAACAACTTTCGACATGTTTCTTGTTAAGGCGAGTCAAAAATATTTTATTTTATTAGATATTTAGATACTGTAATAAATTTTACTCATTAAAAAAATTATGCCTACGACGCTAACACCTATGGTAGTTGTTAACCCCTAACAAGGGAACTCTTCCTCGATTTTGGACGGGCAAGGCTAGCTACCTACTCGACTTACGAGTAAAGAGTGGTCATAGATCCACAACTATGTGGAACTAAACAGGCCATTGGCCTAATGAAGGAGAAAGAAAAAAATTATGAAATTATAACCGAAGTTGGTGTACCATTATTACTGTTGCTTATCTTTTTCCATAGTACAGAGAATTGATACATCTTTTAACACATCACCATTACTTTAACTCAGCATCACGTTAATGGCAAAATTGTCCCTACCATTTGTTTCAGTCATTGGCAACATTGTCCCTAGCATTTGCCTCAGTCATTTGTTAAATAAGTGATTAACTCAGCATCACTTTCATGGTAACGTTGTCCATAGCACTTGTTTCAGTCATTCGTTAAACTTTATAGGCCTGTTTTTTTTTAATAATAGATAGTAACTATTTTGTTAGGCCTATTAGTTTTTATTATTAGTTTACAAATGCTCTAGCATTGCACATGTTTACTGAGTACTTTTTGAGTTATTTCGGCATTTCTCAATATATTTTGTTTCCTCTTGCCCGTAGCAAGGAAGAGCAGGGATGCCTTTTAGGGATCTTCTGATTGCCATCAGTTTTCCAATTCAATTACTATGTTTTAACAAGTTTTTCTCACATAAATAAACAGATAGTCTTTCACATAATGGATAGATGTGTTGCAGTGTCCTAGCTCTTATACATATGGTTGTGGAATTTAATTTTAAAAAAATCAATTAGCTTTGTGACTTCAAATTGGTCAGGTACACAACACAAATGCAGTAAACCAACATCAAAGCCGCAAACGATTTAGAAATCTAAATATTAATTGCAGATGAGATACAATAAATCACACTCAAAAACTGGAAATTGTAGAAACAACTGCCAACATTTTCCCAAGTGAGAAATGCGAACCTTCTTTGTATTTTGTGCCAGATATAATTAATAACCTTTCTGTAAGCATGTATACGTTCATTATCTGCATTTGTTTTGGAAATATATATAAAGATACAGATTACGCATTGGCCATCTATCTCATATCTATCTGTAATATCATGACATACATTAAGCAATAAATATATTCTGCACATACAGATACGTGCAATGGAGGGATGTATTATTTTTGATATGCCATAGCTTTTATGAGAAAATTATCTTCGTTTTGTCAAATTGTCAAACAGGCTGCGTATAACTTTTGTGTTCACGTTTTTCTATATCTGCAATAAATTTAATTTTACATATCCCATTGCAAGCGTGGGACTACCCTGTGAATAATACTTACTTAATGTTGTAGTTCAAAACTTACATTCGAGATTAGTCTATAATCAGCTGCCTTTAAAAAATTAATCATTAACTTCATGCCATCATGAGTTGCTGGGAATGAAGCCCAATGTTAAACTGTAAACTGTAAAATAGTCCGTCAGTTGCAGTACGTATGTAAATATTAGCCCACAAAATCAACTATCTATCAGGAAATAAACTGTCATAGGAAGGAGGTAGATCTTTGTCTTCATCGGCTGAGCCAGCAACAGGTGCAGAAGAGACAACTGGCCCTGAACTCGGCATCGGTATGTCTCTTGCAGACGGCTCGTTCATTTCAAACGTGCGTGACTGAATTAGAATTAAATATTATAGACATATGATTACAAGTTTAAAGAAACTTACATTATGTGGATTAGTGCTAGTTGGGTTGGCAAATTCCTCAGCCCAACACAGTTTTTTGTACTTGCGGCATAACCATAATAAGCATATAAAAAATATAAAAACTATTAACAATAGAGTGACTGAACCAATGATAACTTTGTTTCCAACGGATTTCTTCCTTTCATCATGCATCTGCAAAAAAATTATAAATAAAATATATTGAGGTATGAGCTGCGCTAGCCGATAGATGTGTTTTCGTTTGGTGCCGTTAAAAATTCTCGATTATAGTAACAATGCCGTTCACTCGAGATCAGTTAAAGGATATAAACGCTATAATAACCAGTACTACAACAACCATGTGTAGTGATAAAAACTTTACAGCCGTCTGCAATATAAATATTACAAGTTTATATGAAAAACTGCAAATTAAAGTGTTGGAAAAAGAAATTCAAGCGCTTAAATCAGAAAATGGTAAATTAAAAAGTGGCTATAACAATTTACAACAATATACGTGAAGAAATTCTGTGCGTGTATTTGGAGTTCGGGAGGCAACACATGAAAACTGTGAAGAAGTGATAAAGAAATATTTAAAACAAAACTTAATGTCGATATTCAAAACCGTGTGCATTGTGTGGGACCACGTAATAGTGATAATAAGACACGTGCTATCATAGTAAGCTTCACCAGCTACAAATATCGACACTTAGTGTATTCCAAAAAGAAATTTGAAGAATCACTGGCGTAGTTATCCGCGAAGACCTTTCCCGAGAGCGTCTACAGTTATTAAAAGAAGTGCAAAAACATGGAAAAGAAGGTGTGGACAAGAGACAGTCAAGTGTGTGTAAACTCAAATAATATAATAAAACCTATTTTGTCTGTTCAAGATCTATACAGCCTTGGCTCATAAGGCCTATCTGTTTATCACTCTGCACATTAAAATTGTAAAAATATCAAATTTTTGAATTTGCAATTCTTTTTTCGTATTGGGAGTCTTAAATTTGTTTAATACAAATGATTGTTAAATATTTTCTTATAACAAAAAAAAAGAATATTTTTATGAAGTATCATTTTCGAATAAAATTTACTACTAATTTATTACTATTGAATTGGTCTTTCAATTTATAAATTAATTATAATGTACGTTGTGTTATAACTAATTTGTAAATTGAAACACATCTGTAGCGTACCAAGATAAATGGGACTAAAAACGCCCGTCGTGCAAGGGATGGTCATAAACTCAAACTTGACACTAAGTGCACTTCTAAATCTGTAAACGTCAGTGCTATCTAAAACGTGAGTGATGAATAGCCTGTAAATGTCAGTGCTATATATGCAAACAAATGTGTTCACGAGGTGCAGTCTAGAAAGTATCTATTATGTGTTTGCAGCGTGCATCTTAAGTGCCAAATGTGATTTGTGTCGTCAGGCAAACAATGCACACAAACTTGTCAAAAACGTCAAAGTATAAATTCGAAAAACATCAGGACAGATGTCATAATTGGAGAGGCACCGACGACAAAAGGAAGGGTTGTGTAAAGGGGGTCGTGTAGCATACCAAGATAAATGAAACTAAAAACGCCTGTCGTGCAAAGGATGGTCATAAACTCAAACTTGACACTAAGTGCAGTTCTAAATCTACTCAAACTTGACACTAAGTGCAGTTCTAAATCTGTAAACGTCAGTGCTATCTAAAACGTGAGTGATGAATAGCCTGTAAATGTCAGTGCTATATATGCGAACAAAAAAGTGTTCGCGAGGTGCAGTCTAGAAAGTATCTATTATGTGTTTGCAGCGTGCATCTTAAGTGCCAAATGTGATTTGTGTCGTCAGGCAAACAATGCACAAAAAACTTGTCAAAAACTTCAAAGTATAAATTCGAAAAAAAGCAGGACAGATGTCATAATTGGAGAGGCACCGACGACAAAAGGAAGGGTTGCGTAAAGGGGGTCGTGTAGCATACCAAGATAAATGGGACTAAAAACGTCTGTCGTGCAAGGGATGGTCATAAACTCAAACTTGACACTAAGTGCAGTTCTAAATCTACTCAAACTTGACACTAAGAGCAGTTCTAAATCTGTAAACGTCAGTGCTATCTAAAACGTGAGTGATGAATAGCCTGTAAATGTCAGTGCTATACAGGGTGTCCCAGATAAGAGCAACTACATGGGGATTTCGGAAACGGCAAGAGATACAGGGTGGCTTAAATGAGAGAAAAGTTGCGCTATTCTGAGCCCAGTCAGATGCTGTATCGAAATTAAAAATATCTACAGGGGTTTTTAAAATATCGAGCAAAAACAAAAAATTGTGGTTTTCGAAAAATTGCAATATCGTCGCCATCTTGTAAACAAATTTAATAAAATTTGGTAATTTTGTATTAGCGACTACGGCCAATCGAATGACGTTTACGAATTTTTTCTAGGCCTTCTAGATTTTTTGCAACCATAGCCAACTTTGTTATTTCTTATGGCCGCCATATTGGATTTATACGTCATTAAATAGCGCATAAAAATACCTTTTCAACCATGTATAACAGACCTATCTTTAGATGACGGAAAGTTAAATTTATTAAAAAAACAGTTTTTCACTTAGTTGGCTGTGAAACAAATGCCGCAGTTGTGTTTTCTTAAAAATGTCTTTAAAAAATAATCTTTTATTTATGATACTAAAGTTAACAACTAATACATTATTTATGATTAAACTCACAACCAAAAAAAAACCGATGACAGAGCGTTGAATTAAAATAAATTAAATTAAATGTTCGAAAATTCCACCGTTGTTATTAATGCACGTCATGCATCGATGAATTAGAGACATACATGCATCTTTAACCATTTGTCCAGGCATTTCTTCAATGGTTTGAACAACGGCTGCCTCAAGTTCTTCTACTGTATTATAAGGAGTACAATAAACTTTATCCTTTAAATATCCCCAAAGGCAAAAATCAAGTGGCGTAAGGTCCGGCGAGCGAGCAGGCCAGGCAACCGGACCTCGATTTCCTATCCAGTTATTTCCATGTTGCTGATTCAAATAGTCAGTTATGATTCTTGCATTATGTGGAGGTGCTCCGTCTTGCTGGAACCACATGTTTGCTACATCTTGAAGAGGCAAATTTTCTAAAGTTTGGTCGACGTAATTTTGTAATATTTCAAGATATCGAGGTGCAATCAAATTATTATGAAAAATGTTAAATAGTACGTGTCCGTTTATGACTCCTAGCCATACATTAAAACCCCACTTAACTTGATGACGCACCTCACGATGTAAGAACGGATTTTGATCGGCCCAGTACACGTTGTTGTGTCTGTTAAATACCCCGCAGTTTGTAAATCTGCTTTCATCAGACCACAGAACCTTAAGCGGAAATTGAGGATTTTCTTGGCATTTTTCTAAGAACCAATTGCAAAACGATATTCTCCTTTCTAAGTCACCATCTCGGAGTCCTTGACTAATATGTTCTACATATGGACGATACTTGTATTTTTTGAGAATTCTCTGAGCAGTTGATTTAGGCACTTCAACATTATTTTCGATTTGACGAAGGGAGGTACGAGGATTGTCGATAACACTTTGCAAAACAAGATTTTCCATATTTACATTTCCCACTCTATTTCGATTGTGTTTTTTAAAGGAACCATAAGTAAGTAAATTATTTCTAAGCATTCTGAAGATCGACAAACCTGGTTGCCGTCTTTCTGGATATCGCTGAAAGTACATATCTTGAGCTCGTTCAGCGTTCCTCCGGCACAAAATGAAACAATCATACATATCCACTTTTTCCCGATTTGAATACCTTTCCATATTAAATATAAAAATTAAACTCTTAACAGATAGAACCAAATAAATAACAAAGTTTTGACAGATAGTTACATAGCTAAAACAACAAACACAATTGCGGCATTTGTTTCACAGCCAACTAAGTGAAAAACTGTTTTTTTAATAAATTTAACTTTCCGTCATCTAAAGATAGGTCTGTTATACATGGTTGAAAAGGTATTTTTATGCGCTATTTAATGACGTATAAATCCAATATGGCGGCCATAAGAAATAACAAAGTTGGCTATGGTTGCAAAAAATCTAGAAGGCCTAGAAAAAATTCGTAAACGTCATTCGATTGGCCGTAGTCGCTAATACAAAATTACCAAATTTTATTAAATTTGTTTACAAGATGGCGACGATATTGCAATTTTTCGAAAACCACAATTTTTTGTTTTTGCTCGATATTTTAAAAACCCCTGTAGATATTTTTAATTTCGATACAGCATCTGACTGGGCTCAGAATAGCGCAACTTTTCTCTCATTTAAGCCACCCTGTATCTCTTGCCGTTTCCGAAATCCCCATGTAGTTGCTCTTATCTGGGACACCCTGTATATACGAACAAAAAGTGTTCGCGAGGTGCAGTCTAGAAAGTATCTATTATGTGTTTGCAGCGTGCATCTTAAGTGCCAAATGTGATTTGTGTCGTCAGGCAAACAATGCACACAAACTTGTCAAAAACGTCAAAGTATAAATTCGAAAAACAGCAGGACGGATGTCATAATTGGAGAGGCACCGACGACAAAAGGAAGGGTTGCGTAAAGGGGGTCGTGTAGCATACCAAGATAAATGGGACTAAAAGCGTCTGTCGTGCAAGGGATGGTCATAAACTCAAACTTGACACTAAGTGCAGTTCTAAATCTACTCAAACTTGACACTAAGTGCAGTTCTAAATCTGTAAACGTCAGTGCTATCTAAAACGTGAGTGATGAATAGCCTGTAAATGTCAGTGCTATATATGCGAACAAAAGTGTTCGCGACGTGCAGTCTAGAAAGTATCTATTATGTGTTTGCAGCGTGCATCCTAAGTGCCAAATGTGATTTGTGTCGTCAGGCAAACAATGCACACAAACTTGTCAAAAACGTCAAAGTATAAATTCGAAAAACAGCAGGACGGATGTCATAATTGGAGAGGCACCGACAACAAAAGGAAGGGTTGCGTAAAGGGGGTCGTGTAGCATACCAAGATAAATGGGACTAAAAACGTCTGTCGTGCAAGGGATGGTCATAAACTCAAACTTGACACTAAGTGCAGTTCTAAATCTACTCAAACTTGACACTAAGTGCAGTTCTAAATCTGTAAACGTTAGTGCTATCTAAAACGTGAGTGATGAATAGCCTGTAAATGTCAGTGCTATATATGCGAACAAAAGTGTTCGCGACGTGCAGTCTAGAAAGTATCTATTATGTGTTTGCAGCGTGCATCTTAAGTGCCAAATGTGATTTGTGTCGTCAGGCAAACAATGCACACAAACTTGTCAAAAACGTCAAAGTATAAATTCGAAAAACAGCAGGATGGATGTCACAATCGGAGAGGCACCGACGACAAAAGGAAGGGTTGCGAAATTAACCCTGTGACCCAAATGTCCAGGCAGACAGCAATGACCAACCCTGGTCACAATACAGTCATAAATTCTGGAATATGAAAGGAGCACACGCAATGACCAGACTCGTTTTATTATCGGAAGTCATCCTAAACCTGCCTATCACAATAGGGCGAAGGGTCGGCTGGACAATGCTATTGTATCCGAAAGAATAGCAGGCGCTTCTTCCTTCAAACACTTGTTATATAAACTCGAGTAGCCTAGTTTTCGAGATCAGTTTTTTCCCACATCAATCTTAATCACATCATTTGCGTGTGTACGACTTGCAGGCATTTTGCTAAGCCAGTAACGAAAACGGGGCTACTTACAATTCGTATTTGTATTGGTGTAATATTAACGAATGTGTACATGTGTGTATTTATTTAGGTGTTTTAATAAAAATAAAGGAAGGTTATTGTTTTCCACAAATGTGTGTATTTTACTGAACTAAATTGGCAAATAGTAACCAAACATCAATTCAATATTAATACCTTAGTAGTAATTTTAATGAAAAAAGACTACATAATATTCGTTTTTTTTAACTCGTAAATACGAGTATCCATATCTGCTTAGTAAATTTGTTCTACTTGTTTTCTAAGGGCGCATGATATGATATAGTTATGTGTGAAGCGGCACGACAATGGTAATACCGCGCTTGCCTAACCGACAACGTATAAAATTTTAAAATGTGCCCATCTTAATGTACGATCTATTTTAAACAATTTTGAAAATTTTAAGCAACATGTTTTGTATAATCAGTATGACATTATTGCTTGCACTTATAGATTTTATTGTATCCAATAAAGAAATTATTTGCAACTCTTCCGTTTTAAGTATGCACGAAGTTTCTCACCACCACTTAGTATGTTGCTGTATTAATCTACCTATTTAAATCCTCAACTTGTTATACGTACATACAGAAATGTAAAATTATTTGAATATCCACACATTTTGTTACAGACCTGCGATCAATACTATGGAACAATATTCATCATATATTGACAGTAAAATGATTTTTTTTGTTAAAAATCTGACTATTCTTCTTAATCTTCATGCTCAAATCACTTCCTTAAGATTTACTAAAGCTCATGCACCGCGTGGCTAATAACTAACATTAAAAACATGATGCACACGTGATGTTGCCTTAAATCGGTTTAAGAGAACAAAAAATCCAGAACACTGGAATTATTACAGTGTAGAAATCTCACGGAAACCGCAATAAAACGATAAATGAAAGCGTATTACGACAGTAAATTTAACAGTAACTCTAAATCTGTGTGGAACATCGCAAAAATGATCTGCCGACTAATCTGTTTGACTGCAACGAAATTAATCATCAAATATTGACGATATTGTAATAGATTTTCATCTAAATAATATGAAAGAAACGGTGGTAGAAAAATTTAATTTTACCCATCTTGTTATTGCGTATCTAATTCCATTTTTCACTTGTTAGAAACGTGTTCTTGTCTTACCATTACCAAAAGTTATGGCTCCAACCGACTTTAAAGACTTACGACCAATTAGTATTTTTCCTACTCTATCAAAAGTGATTGAAAGAGTTATTGAGCGTCAACTACGACAACATCTTGACAAATACAGTGTAATACCAGATACACAATTAGGTTTTCGGAAGGGATTATAGTTGTAACACAGCTTTATTAAAAATCACAAATGATGTCATTTTTGCAACTGATAAGGGGGAAGTAATGATTCTTGTACTACTGGATTATTCCAAGGCTTTGACTTCATTATATCGGATTGAGTCAAAATTCAGTCACTCTGATAACCAATTACTGTCAATTTGCATGGTCTACAATCTGATTTTTGTAATATTCCGTCGGGAGTACCGCAACGTTCTATTTTAGGACCAGTTTTTTTTACGATTTACACCTCTTTACTTCCCTCTGTGCTGCAGTCGTGTGCCTCTCATTTTTACGCGGAGGACTCACAAATTTATAAATCTTTTAAACCTGAAAATGTAAGATACATGAGGTACTCATTTGGAAACGCCCTTTACAGAACTACAGTCCTGTAAACATGCTTTTTTCTGGACTTGTTATGTAATCTACTATATTTGTAAATTAAGAGAGGAACGCACGTTTTACTGTAGAGCTAATGTTTTTTTTACTACTTGGTAGCTTTTAGATACAAATTGAAATTTTCTATTAATTGCCCATTAAAATATAAGTATCTAGAATGTAGGAAGTTTTATAAAGGTGGTATGTACAGTGTAATTGTTCTTGGTTTTCGTTCAAATTCAAAGAAAGAAATAACGTACGTTCAGCTCAAAAATTAATCCAAAATTCAGAAAGCTTGAGAAGACTTTAATCAAGCTGGTCTTAAGAGGAAACCACCTTAAATTAATTTGTAAATTCCGTGACAACATCGTAGTTCCGAAAGGATTACTTCTAACTATCTCAATAAATACGAAGCACTAATTAGATAACGAATTAACTATCATCGGTTCTCTAAACAAGAGCTCAAAGTGCAAATCGAAGACCTTCACTCCACCATAAGAAACACGGTCCGTAAAGAAGACTTTGTGAGGTTAGATGCGGCTACAAACTTTTATTTATTTTTGCTTAAGTCAGTTCGAAATATAACCTATAATTTATAGTTTTGACATTAGTAACTTAATTTATTGTTTCTAGTTACCCATAGCTTGACTTAAAAGTATTAACCATGATATAAAAAAGAATTGTTTTTAATTGGATTTAGCCATTTACAATCCAGGACTATAGGGAATAGAGTTTATATCATTTCTGAATCTTCTTTGTGTTGCTTCAAGAATCATGCTATTTTTCTGTGTATATGTGGCGCAATACCCAGAAAAATAGCATGAACATATATAAAAGTTTATAACTAAAATATATGGCCATGCTGGTGGCCTAGTGGTAAGTGACAGACTCGTAATTAACAGCGATCAGTGGTCTCTGGTTCCAAATAAGACATGGATTTACTAACATTTTTTGCTTCTTGTAGCATCCTACACCACACCCTTAAGTTTATGACTTACCGCCAGTCTTATAAAGGCTACTAATCTGACGTTAACTTTAGTTTGCTGTTAAAATAAACAAAAGCGCATCAAAATTTGTTTACTAATTAATGAAATGGCATAAGCACTAACGTTTTGATGCGCTTTTGTTTGTTTTAACAGTTAATTAAAGTTAACATCAGATTAGTGGTCTTTATAAGACCGGCCGTAAGTGTTTTGTTTTTAATTTTTGTAATCATAACGTTGACGTACACATGACAGACTTGATTTGAATACTAGAAGTGTGGAACAAAAGCTAAATAAATAAATCATGATTGCTAACCTTTTCGGAACATCCAGTTTCATCAACACAGTCTGGATATGGGCAATTGACATATCCGTCATTAAAAAAGTCTTTGTAAATGCAGTGCTCCTTATGTTTGTCGCTACAAGGTAGATCACCTTTTGTAGTACCAGAGCAATCTGAAAAAACTACATTCAAGAAAAAGTTAAAAAGAATACCTACAGCTTTCACTTACATCTAAAGGCTGTAAAAACTATTTCCAATTCCATCTCTTCCTCAGACCTCAATGCTTCTCGCGCAATGTATATACTGACATCTAGTCGCCCAGTCGGGTCCACAAAGGAATTGATGGTAGGCGCCAAGTTAGTAGCGTAAACATCAGGCGCAAATATCTGGTCCATCCCTAATGCAGCATTCAAGCGCCCACAGTACCTTTTGCTGGCCGAGCCATCATGCCGTTTGTATTGCACATAGTCTAGGCATTCGTCCGTCGATTCATTCTTTCGAAATACAATTTGCTGTATTACAGCAAAGATTCCATTGGTATTTTTTGAGGTATCTATTTGAAATTTGCAAACAAAGTTCTTTTCCCATGCCCACGAATGGTCCTGCACCCTCCCTAGCGAAACTACTATAGCTGAAGAAGATTCTAATCCTAATTTTATCTTACGTTTAGTCATTGGAGAACATAGTCTGTGGTCGTCGGCGGACACTAAAAGCAAATATTAAGTGCACATTTTTGAAAACTGAAGTTGGCACTTACTCATTTTGTATGTTGTTGAAAATTCTATTAAAAGTGATAATACCAATAAAATTTTATAATACTGATTTGTATCAAGTTCAATCATTGTTAGTAAAAACAGTAAATGGAGTAAAAAAGGTAAACATTTTCTAAACTTTTGACGTTTACGAAGTTCTGCCCATTGACAGATGACTAACTTTGGTATTTGCAGCTTGGACTCAGAAACGCAGTGATTCAAGAAAGTCCCTATCTACAAGCGTATGTTGGATGGATAAATGCTTTTACAAATAAATTAGCAAATAAATGGCACCCCAAAATTTAATATTTTATAAGTTTTAAGCGTCATGATCGTACAATTTTAGTCAATTGCATTTCTAGTTTATGTTGCATTCATAGATAATGTAACCCCCTTGCATTATTTGCATTTGAACAGGACATTTTCTTTACAGAAATTTTTATGTTGGTAAAGGGTTTGATAGTCCAAAAAATATTTAAATTTTGTCATAATTTCGGCATGCATCATGTCCAGAGGCGTACTAAAGCACAGTGTCGTCGACGTTGACGGGGCGTTTAGCGTTCCTCATATTCTTGAAAAATCCAGAGGAAACGAGCTATTTATGCTACAACTGCGGTTATTTCCAACATGATCTGTCACTTTGACATCTTTAACACAGAATAAAAACCTAACGGACTCGAAAGTGACAGTTTCTGTTTGGCAGGTGTCTAAAAATCAGCGCGTAGCTATGTTATCAGCGAATAGATTTGTGTTTTCATGCATTGGTTTTAACGCAATTTGAGCGGTTTACGACCGTGTTTTATTACACATTAGTAGAAAATAGTACATTGCGTATCTAGGACGAAAAGCGAAACATTCCTGGACAACTGTGTATATTGTTGGACGAGGCGAATGCCGACAGGAGTCTGGAATGTTGCTTTTTGTCCAAGATACACACTATTTTTCCGCCGATCTATACGAATAATTCAAAAGAATTATGAAATATTACTCGAATATTCCCGGCCTAGGACGGGAATATTATTCCTAGATCCTAGACAGTTTTATTGTAAATTAACTAGCAACGGCTGATGTAATGGAATATTTGACTTAGCTCAACAAAATTTTATCAATAATGTATGAATTTTAGTACGATTTGCGGAAAATGAGATTTATTGGAACATGAGTGCATTAAAAGGTAGTCGGTGGTGTGCAATCATATGTAATTTGATTAATATCCCGCTTGATCTACTCTCTTTCAATATGGTCGCCACAGCTGAAATCGGCTACTCGAACATCAAAGGCGCCGCCTGGAGTGTCGCTTCTGAGTCAGTTAGGTATTTATTCTGTGTCCTTAGACTAATAAAAAATGCGTTCAACGATTATTCATTAAAATTTTGTTGTTTGTTAGTTTGAACAAGGTCTGGGCATGCGCAGTAACGTGCGTTAAAAGTTATCGAGAGGGCTTTGAACTAGATTTTGTCTTACGACGGCATGTCGGTGACTATTCAACACTATAACACATAAGCCAATCACATTGCAGACATTTGCTTTTTTCAACCAATAACAGCAGTATATCACTGAATATTGGGCACCATGCAAAATATTCACAAAACAATGTACGTACTCAAAAAATAAATAGCCTTGTTGCGAAGTATCGCTTAGCAACGATGTTCTGTCCATAGTGATATCGATAGGTTACGTAACACTAAACCCCAACAAACTGTGTGGCTTCTTTTAAAAATTTTAAAATGCTGTGTTTTGGAAGTATTCCGCTGAATTTAATTGAGAATGAATAATTATATTAATTGTTGGATTATTTTTCAATAAAGTTAATCGTTATGTATTAATATTGTTAAATAGTCGTCCCAAATACCACTCGAAGTGGATATATATTTTTTAAATATTTTGCCATTTCCATAGAAATTATTGCAAATTTCACTCAACAAAATCACATTTAAATGTCACTCGCCTTCGGCTCGTGACATTTTTGATGTGATTTTGTATCGTGAAATTTAAACGCAATAATTGACATGGAAACGACAAAATATTTGTCAAAAATATATCCACTGCTTGTGGTATTACCCTTGATTATTACATCGCTCTACCCAGAATTCAACGCGCTGAGTGATTTGACTTGTCAGTTGTCAAAGTGAGGTTGTGTATACGCAAATTATTACATCTCTCTACCCATTGTTGGGTAGTAACTAAAGTACATTTTTTTTCTATGATAACTGTCAAAGTGTTACAATGTTGGTAGATATGTAAGTAAAACGCTAGGAAATATTTATACCTCGTGTTGGTAGAACTTTTGCAAAATTATGGTTATGTGTCAATTTTGAATGTCAAAGTTTCTTAATTTGAACTCTTCACAAATTTCATTTTTTACATGGAATCATACGTTCATTATGTTTATTTTCATATTGTTAAGTTTAATAATTAATAAATTTGCAATATTTTACTATTACTATGCTGTTCGTTTTACCCACTATTATGACATATCTGTCAAAATAACAAATCATTTTTTTAGTGGAAAAAAAGAACTAAAAATCTATGTACCAACATTATTAAAACCAGGGACCCTGCAGGAATGCAACTTATCCCCTAGAAAGTTGACCTTGAAAATTATTATAGAAAAAAAATGGACTTTAAGTAAAAGTAACTCGTTACTGGTAACTAGTTACTTTTCAGTAACTTAATAGTAACTTAATTACTTTTGTGTTTTCAGTAATTGTATCTATAACACGTTACAATTATTTAGTAGCTTAAGTAACTAAATATGACAAGTTACATTTTCATGCTACAAATGTAAAATATTTTAAAATGTTCGGTTTTTAATGCGTAGTATTTAAGAAATTATACCTGAAGCTGAAGAATTTGTGGAAATTTCGAATGCTTTAGTATGCAAATGCTAATACCGACCGCAGGAATACCTTTTTGTACTTAGTCGATAATAAATAATATTTGACGGATCCTATTTGGGTGGTGACAGCTTTTTCCCGTAATCTTTACTCTTTTAACAACTAGAAGCTCTCTGTGCAGGTATGTGGATTACTGGGAAGTACATTCCTAACGTCTGTGCGCAGGTTGAGGGTGTCTAATTCAGACGAAACTACATTCACCGTCTCTATATTTCAATAAAAACGAAACAATATTCCAACAAAAAATTTAAATAAGTAACCGAATACGCGATGTAGCTAATATAAGGATACTGCAGTTTAAATTTAAACTACATGCATTAATAACAGATTCATTCATTTTCAAGTTAGGTCTATAATGTATAATGGTTATTTATATTTTACAGTACAGTAAACATTGCACTTTCATACTTTGGCCAAAATGATGTAAAAGAAATTGTTGTCAACTACACGAAAAAATTGCATGTTCAACACATTGGAAAAGTGATTCTTCCATGCTCACGTAAAACTTTGACATTCGCAGGAAAACTCTCACTTTTCTTAATTTGTAGAACAATCTACTATTAATTCACTAGCGATTTAAGAACAACTCGCTAGCATATAAGCATTAAAAACAGTTACTTATGGTTGCTACTATAGAGATAATAATAATAATAATGTCAGTTTAAAATGACAAAATTGAAGACAAAACTATTAATCGAGTTATTTAAAAATAACCGTAACGTAATTGTATATAAATATGTGTTTCTGTTGATATTAAGTTGATAGTAATTGCATGTAGATTAGTACCCTCTCATAAAAAAGGTAACTTAAAAAATAACGAGTTACTTTATGGTAACTTAGCAACTTATTCAAATTACTTTTATAATTCTGTAACTTAGTAACTTACTCAGTTACTTTTTTTCCGAGTAACTGATTAACTTACTTAGTTACTTTTTTAGAGTAACTTACCCAACACTGGCTCTACCCAGAATTTCATATATGTCTTCTTCTTCTTCCTCCTCTTAATATAGGCTGAGAGCCTGTTACTTCCACACAATGAGTGTGGTTTTATAAGCCATCTTAAGTCGCGGCCGGGGTAGGTGGCTAGCCGAACCCCTTGAATTTAAGGTCACTAAATAAAGGGTGTTCATTAGAATTTGTGGTCTAGTCGGCTTTGGAATTGATGAAGTCATATCGTGCATTAAATCATATGGCTGAGAACTGACACTGGTGACACTGTAAGTCTATGTCAAATTCGATGTTAGCAGGTTAGGTTTTGCGTTAGTCTGTGTCAAAACTGACGCAAAACCTAACCTGCTAACATCGAATGCGACATAGACTTACAGTCTTACCAGTGTCAGTTATCAGCCATATGATTTAATGCACGACATGACTTCATCAGTTCCAAAGCCGACTAGACCACAAATTCTAATGAACACCCGTTACCTAAAGGTACCGGCATTCCATTCCACGATTTTGTTCCCCCAAATTAAAAAGGACAGAACATTGTAAGAAAGTGAGAGTGAGAGTGAGACACTAATGACAGGAACCCCAAATTAAAAGAAACAAAAGATACATGTTTGCACAGTTGGCGGTACCTTTATGATTTAATAACCTTACTTGAATTAAGGAAGAATGCCCTCACAGGGGTCACGATTACCACGACTATGATGGCCGGAGAGCGTTCGATATTACTAACGTAATGTATTACTTTTATACTGCTAGCGCCTGTAAGTGGGGAGGTCACAGCGTAAGTGAGACAGGCAACCAACTCTTCTACGGACTTGGTGAGCTGTGCGCAAGCGTCGTCCGTGAACACGTAAACAAAGCTGTGCAGTTCGAATTCCAGGCATGTGTACGAGACGCGTAGTACTCAGAGAGAGACTATATAGGCGCCGTAATGTTTCCGCCTGTTCCCAGACCCTACTAGAAATATAGAAGTAATGCATATATGCAGAATTCAACGTGCTCGGTCACTTGAGTCGCCAGTTGTCAAAGTGAGGTTATGTGCATATGCAATACATAAAATAAGTTACGACATGACTTTCAAAAATTACTGTTTGACACAAGGCCACTTGATAACGGTTTTTTGAACGCACTTTATCAGGTAAGTAACATGTGAGCAAACGAAAATGAAATCAAGCTTGCCTTTGAAATATTTGTTTTATGAATAATATGTTCGTGACACTGTAAGTATGTATTTGACATAGACTTACAGAGCCACCAACATAAGCAGTGCCAACATAAGAAAAAAAAATCACAATCATTTATAGTCACCCGGTACATGGGCAACTAAAACTGGTTTCTAAAAATATAAAAAAATTGTTTCAATTACAAAACGACAAGAAAATTACAAAATGTAAATATTGTGGTTAACAGCGTCCTTTTTAAAAATATATTTTTGTTCATAAAGTTTAGTAAGTAAATATTAAAAACCGTCAAATAGGTCACCCGCCGGGCTGGCTCGGATTTGAACACAAGACTATCAGCATATTGCAGCTATAGTGTACCTCCTAACTGAATAATTAGTCATTAATAAAAAAAGAAGCCCCATTTCTCATAATGCATCGCGTTTCGTCATGCGATTCTGTACTTCAGTAATTAATTTAAATTTCTAAGAATTTAATAAAACCGTTTACAATTTAGATTCTTTAAAAATGTGGAAGAAAAAACTATATAGTTTCCGTTTCCCAGCTCCTTTGAGTCATTAATTATATTCTCTAGTATGAACCACGTGCGCTTTAGTCAACAGTGTTTTTGTTCTGATTTTTCCTGCTTTCTTTTTATTTGTTTAAAGGCCAGTCTTTTTTTACTGATAAAATGAAGTGACATGCTCGTTGTTTGTCCGACTTACCGTATGCTAATTGGAAAGTAACTAGAATTCGAATTTGCCGCCCCTTTCAGTAACTCAAAATGGCGGACAAACTTGCTCATATAAATATAGTACCTTAATACTAACTTTAAAAAATCATCTTTTTAGTTATTTATTACAATAAAACAATCGGAAAGTGACGACTATGGTCCATAACATGAAAAAGACGCATTTACAAAATATAAAAATTATTGTTTCCATGTTTTGTGCGCAATTTACATCCAATATTTGAATTAATATCGGTTAAATAGGAACATATTACATATTTTCTTTTCTTTTTCCTTCTGTAATTAATTTGATTCCACTATGAAATAAATAATTAATCCTAATTTTAAAAAAAACAATCTTTTGTTCTAAATTTAAACTTAACACAACTAAGAATACAGTTTTTTGTTATCTTACGCTAATAAACAGGTAATCAGCATCTAATATCGATAGCAATGTTTAAAATAATCTTATTCAAATAGATTTTTTGTTCAAATATTGTATCGTTTTAGAGAACCATGATCTACAAGTATTTGTGATGTATTTGGAATACTTTGGCAAAAGACAATTTTTATTAAATAACAAAATATTAAGTACGTATAAGCTAAAAGTATTCTTAAGTACATATAAAGGTTGCTTACAAATCAATGACAATGTACTTACTATACCTATGCAATTAGAGAATGGGGTCTAACAGTGTGTCGTCTCAAAATGCATGTTGCCGATTTGCTTATATAGAATTTGCAACATGATTTTTTCTTTCAAGTATTTAGTTTCAGGTCTTGAGCTGCGGTAGAATCGGCTACCCAAAATTGTTTGCATTGATTATCCGTATCCTTGACTGGGAATTAAAGGTAAGAGTTCTTTGATATAAACTGAGCTAGCTAACAACCAACAGGGCAAGTGATTAATTCAAATGTTAAAACGTACGAGACGACTTTACTCAATAGGAATTCTAACGGTGGGTTCGAACCACAGTAGGATCAAAGAAGCCGCTTGGCAACGTCTTATTAATTGTGGGTTTTGGAAAGTTTATGAATGCATGTTCTTAAAATGTGCAGTGCTGTTTCGGGTAAATATTAATTCATCTGTGCACATAATATTTTGTAATACATTTTTATTTTGTTGAATCCATTGCAAACATTGAAGCCAATTATTTCTATCTTGTTATTGAAGATAAAGATGTAGACCCTGCTTACGAAATATTTTTAATTTTTGAACATAAGGACAGTTTTATTTACAACGCAATAATAAATACTGCGAGTGTGGAAAAGCCAAACGACCTGATATTTGTCTTGTGTTAAAATGTAGTTTATTTTCTCATTTTCTGTTATATCTAGTAACTCCTTCGCGTACTATCTGTTATTAGTAGCTCTATCTTGCCCTCTCATAGGTCTGAAAGTATCAGCTTTTTTGTAGAACTTGGAAAGTTATGTTAAAACGTTATGGCTTGATGTTATACCATTGTTTTTGTGTGTTATTTCTAAGCTGGATAAGAATCGGACACCTGTTGAACGGTAATTACCAAATATCCTGTATAACATCTAACTACTATACTAAAATTTATATAAGAATGCAGTAGATGGCGCTATGAACTCAAACTCAGTTTTACACTAGGAAAATGTAATTTTGTGTGACTGCTCGTGTTTTACAATCATTTCGTCCTATATAATTCCAATAAACGTTATAGGCCAGCTTCTTTTATCAATTATTTATTAGTTTTTTTTTTAAATATTTTTAGGATTCACGCCGAATGTCAAATTGCCAATTTTGAAAAAATATTTAATTTTTAGATGGGTTTAATGCTGACTTTGTTTCTACCAATCATGGCCCTAGTTATTATTACTACTTAATTCCAACTACTGCATGCTTATTTGAAATTTAGTATAATTACTAAATCTGTTCATTATTATTTTGATAGTCAATGGTGTATTTCTATCGACACTGAAAACTCGATAGCATGATAAGTAAGCTGTACTAACCAATTAAAGACTCAAAGGAGCTGGGAAACGGAAACTATATAGTTTTTCTTCCACATTTTTAAAGAATTTAAATTGTAAGCGGTTTTATTAAATTCTTAGAAATTTAAATTAAGTACTGAAGTACAGAATCGCATGACGAAACGCGATGCATTACGAGAAATGGGGCTTCAGCTGTCAGCTGTTATTATTCCGGGTACCCTGTATTTATTTAAGTGTTCATTCCATTGCTGTGTATGGCGTTTTATTGTAATATTTTAAAAACAGTACTTGGCAGTGTTACTAACACCCGTATTCATAGTCGTTCGCCAGCGACTCGCCGGCGACTCGCTGGGTTTTTCCTACGCGCCGAACGAGAATTAACACTGCATAGTCGCTCGAGTTAAGTTGCCAATCGTGGCCTTAACGAAAAAAAACTTTATTTATTTTACTACACAAGTTTTTAATTCAATGTAGGAGTTACAAATTTGTACAGAGTAACGTTCTGTAAGAAGCACGTCTAAAACTAGCAACGTTCTGTAAGACACAAATCTATAAACTAGCAACGTTCTGTACTTCACAAATCTATGAACTAAACTAAGATTACACAAGTGCGGCTATTTATAGCCTCTGCCATCTTCGGGTGGGGCGACTGAGTGTCGTCACATAATTTCATAATATTGCACAACGTTCGGCAACGTTTTGCAATGCTACACTTCTTTGCTAGTTCAGCGAAGTCTAAATATAGAATTCGTGGTAGCAAGCGACCTATATATTCTTAAGTGGTTGAGTAGTTTACATTACTTAATTGATAGTCAAGTGTTTATATTACTCCTCCCCTCTTAAGACAATTCAAAGCATTTTGAATTTCACGTTTTGATTTCTAAGAACTCAAAAGGTTTAGGAATATCGTCTTTAAAGACTTTTGATTTTATATATGCCATGAATTTATCTTGTAAGGCTTGGCGTTTACAATAGGTATATACTAACAAACTTACGATTATTATTACAATCATACTTAGTATTATAATCGTGGTTACAGAAATGTACTGCAAGTTCGTTACATTGGCAGGCTCAAGCGCCCTTTGTATTCCCCCAAGCTGTGACTGGTCTTTAATCAGCTCTTTAATATTGATCGGTGTTAGATCCACACTTACTGTTTTAGTGTGTTTAGCACTATTTGCATCCAAGGCATCAATATTGGGTATTTGTAACTTTACAAGTTTTGAGGAAGAGGTTCTGATTTGGAACAACAAGGTGTCATGGTCAATGACTGCTGTGCAATCCGGTGTGAGATGAATTAGATTCGTTTTCGTTACTATCTTCCTTGAACTGGTGTCTAAGCATTTAATGTCAATAGTTACTTTTTGTGGAGTAGTAACCAACCAGGTGGAATCGTCAATCTGGGCTATTTTAACTTTTAGTAAGTTAAACAGGTAGGGTGAACAAGTTTTGTTGGAGGAAAAAGACAAAAGTTGGGTCTCACATAACTGGTTATTAACAACGGAAAAATGGTACTTCTCAGTGCAAAAATAGGAACCGGTGGTTACCAATTTACAGTGGTCTAGTTCGACGGGTATTGACGTTGCAAGGTTGAAGAGTATGGTTTTATAGGTAGGAATGATCATACGGTATAAATTGGAATCAATGTATACCGGGAACGGTATCAATTGCATGAGTTGGTAAATAGTGTCTTTGTGTACTAATGGTATTTCGAAGACGAAAGTTATTTTGTTATTAATTTGATAAGCTTGGATTAATATTATAGATTCGTAAATATGAAGGGTTTTATGGTGTACAGGGTAAGGTAAAGAAAGCATGTTGTCTGATAGGTCCTTAATTGTTACGTCTCCTGTAACTAAGAGGATACCGCAGCTGACGAGCCAGATGTAGTTTCTGTAACAGGTGTTATTTCGTCAGTTTGGCGTATTTCGTTTGCGTGTCTTTTAAATGTTTTTCCGGTAGTCAAATCCTCAACGAGGTATGTGTCATTGTCTAGGATTTTTATAATTTTGAAGGGTCCTTTAAATTTCATACTCTTTTTATTACGTCTATCGTTTTTAAGAAAGATTTTTTGGTTAAGTTGTAATATTACAGGTTGTCGTTTATCATTAATTTTCTCGTTACGTCTTTGTTTTGTTTCTAGTTGCATAATTTTTAGGTTGTCATATAAGTGTGTCATTTTTTGTTTGTGGTCGTTTACATATACTTCGTAGAATCTGTCAGTGCAAAGTTCGTATGGATTTTGATTGTCGGTATGACCAAAGAGAATTTCAAAGGGTGTGAATTTAAGATTTGAATGTATTGTATTGTTATACGCGAGTATAGAATAGGTCATTCTGTCTTTTTCTGGAGTGGATTCTAATAATCTAAAATGTTCGATTAGAGTAGAATGTACTCGTTCAATTAATGAATTTGATTCGTGATGCAACGGGGTAGCTATGTGTAATTCTATTTTGTGTAACTTCATGAATTCTTTAATGATTATGTTATCGAATTCATTGTCTGCAATGATTTTCTTCGGAATAGCGTAGTTTGAAAAATATGTTAAGATGGCATTTAATATATCGACTTTATTATGTGAGGTCAAGGGGTATGCTTGAGTAAATTTGCTAAAATTATCAATTACGGTCAAATACCTGGTTCGATTAATTTGGAAAATATCTATACTGATGCAAGAAAACGGTTTATCGTATGTGGGTGTAAATTGAAAAGGTAATTTATTGGGGTTACGATTGTACTTTTCTCTTTTACATGTATCACAATTCGTGATAAATGTATTGATTTCCTTGGTCATTCCTCTCCAATAGTATAATCTTTGGAGGTGCTCTATTGTCTCGTTGATCCCTCTGTGATTGGTATCACCGAAATGGTAATCGGCGATATATTGTTTTCTATGATCTGGGTTTGTGACATAAGTAACTTGTTTAATACATTTATGAAATTTCGGAGAGTTAGCATTGAGGTTTTCTGAAATGAAATGTGAAAATTTCTCAAACGTTTCTTCGTTTTGGAATATGCAATAGTAGTGTAGTTTAGGTGAACAATGTTCGATAAGCAGTTGCATAAATTTTTCTATATAGTTTTGGTTGTTGATAAATACGGTTATATGGGAATATCCGTCAAAGTTATATATTTGCATGGGTTTAGGGATTACGGCGTTTATAAATTCGATTTGGTTTTTATACCTTTGTAAAGGTAATTCTGCGATGTCAATCACGGGTGTGGAAGATTGTTGTGAATGTATCGTATCCGGTACAGAATTGTTGTCATTGTCATTATTCACGGCACCAGGTGCAGGTGTTGGTTTTTCGTCTTTCTTTTTAGTAATTATTATGTCCGACAGAATTTTAATTTTTTGTTTCGTAGGTGGGTTGATTACTGGTATCGTAAAATCGGATAGGTCAGGTGGATCTGGTCGATTTGCTATGATACTAGCATTATCGTCAAAATCGGGTTCAGGTGTGTCTAATTGTTCAATTGATAGGGGATTTATATTAATTCGGCTTAAGGCATCAGCTACCTTATTGGTTTTTCCTGGTAGGTATTTAATGGTAAAATTATATTCTTCTAATTTTATACTCCAACGGGTTAATTTCGAATTTGGCTCTTTGATGTTGCGAAGCCATATTAAAGGTCTATGATCTGTAAATATTGTAAAATGTACGCCATATAAATAGGGGCGGAAATGTTTGCAGGCCCAAACAATAGCTAATAATTCTCGTTCTATTGTGGGGTAGTTAATTTCGGCTTGGTTAAGGGTTCTTGATGCATAGCTAATAGGTCTGTTATTTTGTGATAATACTGCTCCAATAGCAAATTTGCTAGCGTCTGTAGTCAGTTCAAATGGTTTTGTAAAATCAGGATAAGCTAATATTGGATCATTAGTTAGCAAGATTTTTAGTTTCTCAAATTGTTCAAT